>JARKHS020008989.1:0-52884 GCA_030143305.2 Amblyomma americanum | reverse complement strand
GGGCTCTCTCGACTACACGAACGCAAAGCCGCCACCGAGACGGCGCCGTCCTTGTCTTGCCATAGACGAAGATGGTGAGTAAGTCTAGCAGTTTCGAATAAGGCATGAACGGAGAAACTTGAATCATGAGTCGAACAACCAGGTAATTCAGGACTGTGTGGGGTTTAGTTTCGGCGACGAGGTCTAAAACGGCGCGCGTCGTATTCGATGGCCAGATTAAGACGTCTGACCTCATACCATCGAAAAAAGACACTTTTTGTCCTCGAAGTAGCTCGCTGGTAAAGTTCCGCAGGTCCAAGCGCGAGTCGAGAGAAAAGAGTTTTGCAGGGCCTCCTTCACGCGTCCCCGCAGCAAGCGTCTCAATGTTGCTGGCGAATCTGGCTGCGGAGAGAACGTCTGCTGGTCGCATGTACTCCTTCGTCATTATTTTAATGGCCGAAAATAGCGCTTCCGTATAAAAGCGAGCCACCTCATTGCTGTCGAGGGAACTCTTAGTGGACAGCAGTTCTGGTGGTCCGAGCGACATGACATCTCTGTTCGCTCTCAGCGGATGCGACGCTACATTGACACTCAGCAACGCCATAGTACCAGTAGTACGCAGGACTTTAGCAGCCGTCGCCCATACAGAAATATTTCTCAGAGGCATACTGAAAGGGAAACTTTCTAGAGAGAAGAGAAGCATCATATCCTTGAGTGCGTGCCAGCCATCATAGTCGATGCGCCTAACGTTCATGCATTCGTCGTGGAGATTCTTCAGAGGCTCAAATACTTTGGTACTTTGAGGTGAATCTTGTAACCAGCTGTGAATTTTTTCTTCGAGGAAACTGACGAAATCGTCGTTCGTCGAGGTCGCATAATAACTCGCAGCAGAAGCTAACCGGCTTGACCAGCGGCTGCATACGAAGGCATAGAAATCGTCGCACGGACTTATGTCAGCCCAGGAGAGGAGGTCGCTCAGGCGCCGGGAATAACGAGCGCAGTTCATAGTATCGCATGTTTCACTGGATCTCCTCTTCGCCGTATAATTTCTCGGCTTAGTAGAGAGCGTCAGAGAGGGCCAGAATACATAACACAGTCCCAGCGCTAGACCAATGGCAATGCATACGGCTAAAAGATAGAAACCCTGCTCCCTGCCCATCCGTGGACGATCGTCAATGGTACGATTCCTTTGACGACTACGAACAACAACGGGAGATTGATCTTGCGGAGTTGTAGCCGTGGAACTCCTCCTTTCGAGTGTGCCTCGCCTGCATGTGTACGATGAGCCTTCTTGCCTCGGTGACCTGTCCCTCTTGTACGATTCCGCCTTTTCCTTTGCAAAATCAATCGCCGATCTGCTTTTAGGACTACCCAGAGGCAAGCTAGTTTTTGGAACCTGACTACTAAGATTCGCTGTCTGATATACGCGTCCAATTGGTGTAGCAGACAGGGAGGCTAAAGCTCCCACTGCGGTGCTAGGAGCGTATGCGCTGTTTTTCTTGGGTAAGTGACCGGGGCTGACCTGTAAGCCCGGAGGAACGTTTTTCATTCGTTTCTTAACCGCGGCAAGCGAAGGCCGCGTGCTATCTGTCGTTGCACTCGACACTGACGAGCTGTCACCCGCAGCGCTTGACTCCCCGGTTGTTGAAATACCACCTCCAAGAAAACTAGCGTCATTTTGCTGGAAGACTCCAGGCGTCGTTTTCTGGTACATGCCGTGTGGAGCAGCCAGGCCAGTGGGATCCCTCAAGACCGTCCGGGCATCACTGGCGGCTCTGGGAGAGCCTTCGTCTCCAGAAGGTGCCGTCGGCATTCTTGAAGTGGACTGCTGCGTTGGTGAGGCCGAGTAACCGGTAGCAAAGGACGGACTGCGAGCCGTTGCCGCTGACGGCTCATGCTCAGAGGCCGGAGGGGCGTTGCGTAGTCCAGCATTTCTGTCCGCCATCGGTTCGCGCGGGTGGGGCTCTTGAGATATTCCTTCAGATTTCTTCGTGGTTATGGATTCTGAGGTCGACTGTATTCGTTGTTCTTTTGTATTGACAGGCGTTTCAAAATTTAAAGAATGTTCGCGTGCTGGTATCTCTGCGGGAAAACTCATATCAGTGGATTTCTGTTGCATTTGATCATTAGGCGTTATTTTGTCAGCAGAAGGTCCCGCATGTGTGGTTTTCTTGTGCGTAGTTGTAGCAAAGGCTGCTGTTGAAGGACGTTTCCGCACATATGGCAGCATTTTTGCTTCTGACCTCCTGTCGGGGGTGATCGACGTGTCCTTAGCGGGCTCCGCGATCTCAGATGCTATACTCTCCACAATCTCAGACTCTGCTGCTCTACACACAGACATATCTTCCTCTACAGGGATAAGATCTCGGCAAGATGACGGGTTCCCTTCAGATGTGGCATTCCTTTGTAAACCGGCTTCGCTCTGAGACACTGTGCTTGGCAGACTCTGTCGTCTTTGCTTAAATATCCTCTCAATTTCTTCCGAGTCTTTCAAGCGCTGCTCATCTCTCTTTCGCAAAGATGAGACACCTTCCTGACCTATGAATGGCGTAGTATCGACATCGGAAACTTTCTGACCGGCCGCTGGTCCTGGCTTACCAGGATTGTGAGGCAGACGATCCTCGGTGAACATCCGCGATTCCGGAAGCACCCCGCTGGAACCGCTCGAAGCCGGTTTAGTTGAACTTGAGGCACTGCCTTGTACGTCACCGAGCAAGTTCCGCTGATTTCTTCCAGACATCTTACACACTGCTCCAAAACTTGCCGGCAACTCTTTAGCGACTGACACGGCTTCACCGGAAGGCTGCAGGCCTACGGCGCACACAATGGCTGCGCTTCTTTTCAGCTTCTTCTTCGCTGCTTCGATGAGCTCATATTCTTCCTCTTCATTTCCCATCAGAGGTTGGTGTCTTGGGAGAGAAACGCTTGTTCATGGTGCGCAAAAGTAAAAAACGAGAGAGAGAGAGAGAGAGAGAGAGAGCGTCGGGCTAGCTAGAAAACAGAGATGTTTTTTTAGAGCGAGTAGTATAATTTCAATGTCAAAAGAGACGACTGCACATACGAACAACATGACTCAGCTTCTCTTTTTCTTCCTTCCGCTCCTGATATCGGGCGTAGGAGGGCCTTAGCTTCGCTCAAGTTTTTTTGTGATGTCCAATATGCAAAGTTCACCCAAAGGAGTCACCTGCTTTTTTTCTGCATCCTAATAATGTGGTTGTCAAGAAAAATAGAACCAGGTCCACACGGGCCAAACTACTGCCACAGCAGTCGAAGCAAACGATAGTAAAGCGAAATAACTTGTCATCTAAAAAAAAACAATAGAAACGCAAATATAAGTATTGCCCATAACTCCCAAGGACGATGGGTAGCTTCTTTCTGAATACGCAACCTTCGAGATGTCACTATGCTAGAAAGATTCTTTACAATGGAGAGGCCTTCTGAAATAACTTACGAGGAATAGTTTTTCCAACCTCTAATGGCGCCGCCGCAAGGCATGATAAATGACCTTAAGATGAGAGTTACGTGTGAGCTAACAGCATCTCATGCGCCATTAATAAGACCCCTGTTGAAATAAATGCGTCGAATGGAGCTTCGATCTGAGCGGGTCAACGTATCCTTGAAAATGGCTAATGCGGCCAAGTGAGAGTTCAGTTGCGTTGTTCCATTTTTGGACGCGAAGGAGCGTGTAACACCATAAATGCATCGTATAATGAACCCTGCGTATGGTAGGAACTGTATCAGTGACGGCAGTATGAGAGAATGGTGCAGAAAATTTAGCGAACGAACAACAAACTTTACGGCACGTGGGCCAAGATGATGTCTGTGGCAGGATAACTTTTGCATTGATTGAATTAAGTAGCTCCCAGGAAGCACAGGTTAAGCGTTTCTCTATTATCTGATGAGTTTCAAAACTATCGAGGTCAGTCATATGCAGGATCTGTGGCAAACGACCTTGGTTACCGTAATCTAAAACGAGAAACCTCAGGACACCGTCATGCCATGCCATACAACGCAGGCGGCAGCATTGTCTTCAGGTGGTATTGGAAACCGGGTGCACTGCCACGACAAATGACTCAATTGGTCAAAGTGATTATATAGAAAACTAGGCCATAGATGTACCTTCATACTGTACGTAAACACTTTTTTACATTGAGCGTCTTTTTTCATTTATAGCCTTTCCAGATGTTGGAAAAAATATTCCTCGTATCTCGAGTTATCGGGGAGACGTTGCGTTAACAACTGGCACAGAAATCAAACAAGATGTCTGACAAGCAAACGCGCTTCAAATTGCACCTCCTGCAAGGAAGCGGTGGTACCATTTTTTGGCTAAGTCGTGATACCATGTCTGCTCCAGAGACCGTTGTTTACAAAATGCAATCCTGGAACCTGGAACGCGCTTTTCATGACCTACTAGCTCAGTACTTGTGCTACTTGAAACACAAATTTTCACACTTGTTAACAGCTTCAATGTGCATAGATATGGACCCAGTTTCCGCAAACTGCACATTTTCATAACCGGAGACGCAGCCTCGTTTTGACCGGTCCCATTTGCTTGTACTACTTATCGATCCAGGGTCTGTATTCCGACTTTGTGTCATAATAAAAAGCGTCATAATCCGCCGCAATGGGCACGCCTTATTTGTCGAAACGCCGGAAGCGGATGTGGTGGTTCGGATGCAGCGAAAAGGGTCGAAGAAACCGTACGGTGACGTCAACACAGCGTACGCAGCAGATGCTCGACAGCCAACATGGCGGCGCGCTCTGAAGTGTCGCTTCTCGCTTCGAAGTGAACTCGTTCATGTTACTGCGTTTTTCGGCCCGTGAACATTATATAAACTAGGTACGGGACTTTCGCTTCGTCTTGTCTTGCCTATATCCCATTAGATGGACGATAAATTTGGCCTGCTTTTTATTTCGTTGGACGATTCGGTAGCTCCTAGGCCTAACGAGCACCGGTTTGTTGCAGAAATTGTTCTCTTCATTCAAACTGGATGGCGCCACTATCACTGAGTTATCTCGTCTGCGTATATAGAATGATGTAACATAAAGCAGAATGACCCGCAAAATACTTGCGTTCACTGCGCGCAAACCTGCATTTCCTAGTCTAGAGCTATCTATTAGCTGTTGAAGCATCCTGCATCATGATCGTGTGTAATGTCTGCAAGTGTGAAACCACTCACGTGCACGGATGGTCAGTCGCCAGCGACGCGCTGCTACAGCGAAGCGTTTTACATGCCAGAGGTGGTTTTTTGGTGCCCCTTACGGTTCTCGATAGCCGCGGTGGTGTGACTCTGGATCATTGAGCTCGCGACTTAGCTTGCAAGTTAGTTTTAGGGCGTCAATGGGCATGCGTGCGCTTCGTACCATAGCGAACCTATGAAAACTTCGTCTGTGAAGTCTCCCAGCGCATATATCAAGAGAAACACAGTAATAAGATTTTTTTAGCTCATCCCTTTAATTTATTTGCAGTGTGTGCATAAAATGAATGAAAAAACGTAAATTACCGTCTGCACACCGTCCGATCACAGCACCAATTTGCATTCAGCGATGTTGCAGACGGCAAGTCGTCACCGTCTTTGTTCAGCCCGGCACGAAGGGAGCATTGGGCAGCGAGTGAGTGCACGGTACAAATTTTCCTCTCCGTTCCCTTTTCCTCAAGATAAATGTAAAACGCCGTGTTGTGCGAACAAGCTAGCTGCTTTTTATTTACCGTCGGCGGTCGACGGCTGTAGAGGCCGCCTTCTTTCACTGAAAAGCCATGCGTGGTTACGTACAATATTTTCTTCTTTAAGTACACCTCCGGCCTTTACGGTGCGGAAAAGAGTGCCTGAACTATATTGCTTGTATTTGCTCAAGTCAATTGGGTTGTATTTGCTCAAGTCAATTGCTCAACGGTGGGGGATTGGCCAGGGTTTGGTGCAGATCCAAAAAGAAAAAAAACTTATCCGGGTTTATATCAAGCGGTTCATAAATATAGAGGAATCTGAGAAAAAAAAGAAAATCACCTGAGCCATGAGCCCATCCTCCCGCGGCACTGCCGGCTGATCGTCGCCTTCTAGGTGGTAGTAATCCAGTGGTTCTGACCCAAGCTAAATCGTCTCTTGTGAGTTCACAGCTGGCCTAGCGCGAGCGCTCGGTCCCGCGGCATTGCCCGCTCATCTTCGTCTTCTACGTAGCACAAATCAGTGTTTTTGCACTGATGAGGATGCAGTAAACATTCTCTGTAGTTTTTCTCCGCCCTTCTGTGCACACACAAAACCATGGTGTCGTAATAAAAAAAAAACAGATTGGATTGGAAACTGGTCGCGACTCGGCCGTACGCGACTATGAATATCCAACCACTATGAGCCCATCATCGCCATACGCGTAACGAACGTTTTCTAAGGAGCCAACAAAGTAAAAAGTTGATCAATAAGGCTCACAAGGGTTGCCTATGGCTGCAAAAAACGTTGGATCGAGCCACCAAGTGTTTTATATACATTGCAGATATCTTTGTTTCTTGTCGACAAAAAATGTGACGATAAATTATTTCCCGGCAAATTCAGTAAGTTTATCACCTTTCGATTTTGCTTGAATATGCCCAAAGTGGACAGTAAAAGGCCATATACTTCACCCACACAGCCTGCATATACATGTTCATAATCATCATCATCGCCATCATCATCAGCTTGACTACACCTAATGCCGGGCAAAGGCCTCTCTCATGTCTTTCCAATTAACCCTGTCCTTTGCCAGCTGCCCCCCCCCCTCCTAGGCCTTTAAACAAACATTTAAATCTTATAAACCTTTAAACCTATAAACCTTATTTATATTAATGTAAACCTTTATTTCAAAGACCCTTTGTCAGCTACAATAACATAAACCTGTCTATTCAACGATGTGCAGTAATCAGTAAAAATATGGAAGTACTCTTCTTTTGTGTAGCCGCACTCAACAGGTCATGGTCATTTCTCGTGGTGCTGACGCCTGTACTCCAGCATGTGCATGAGTCTTCCAACAGCGGTGCGTATCCAAACCCAGGTTTTCTTCCGCTGTCACACTCCCCGATAACGAGCAAGCTTCTCGGTCTTATTCTTGCCGTCCTGTCGCGTAAAGAACTTTTCTTCTGCCCCCACGTGGGTCAGCCAATCACTTAACGAAGTCTTTGGTAACACGCGCGGCCTCGACAACGCCAATGATTGAGTGGTTAGGGAGGGACTCCAGTAGCGAGAAAATTCTACCCATTCCTTCTTGCGCTCCCAATCTAGTGCGGCGTCTGCTCCCACATGCGTGACTAGTACTGACATCGCAGTTATAATATTATTTTAGCAGAAGATCAGCGCTATGTGCTGCCTTTTACAGATTTCACGAGCGCCCCCATAAAGCACCGGATTATTGGATGATTTTACCGGCTGGCGCAAGTAGGGAAGACTTCCCAGGTACCGCGTTGCTTCCCCCGAGTTCATCAGGCTGGCGCGACACTTTGTGATAGTACAATAACATTTTCAGTCGCGTGAGAGCTAGTATTACTTTCTTCCTCTTCATTATACGCTCTTTCTGTCATAACTTCGTAATGTTTCCCCAGTGCAGCTTAGCAAACTGAAACATCTCATGCTTAAGCTCGTTACCTTTTACAAACTTCATTTCCTCTTTACTTAGAACGAGGGCGATACCCGCGATGTATTCATTACGCAAGAGCTGTTGTTACGTCTGAGAAGCTGCAAGGGTAATCCAAGAAAACTCGCCAAATGAGGTACGGCCTGTGTCGCTAAAATTGGAAAGGCAACGTAACAGTCAAGTTAATGGAAATGTAACGGCGTCGTGCCTTTGCTCACCTCTGATCCATCCTCAGGGGACTTGGGTTTCTCGTCACAAGTTAAAAACTAATCTTGATAGGGGTACTTCTTTCTTCACTTGATTTTTTTTATGCTTGCACTCGCCATCTGTCCACATAATGAATGAGTGGCCTTACGTACGCCGGTGACGTCTCGAGGATGGCGGGATTTCAATGTCCTCTTTGCTAATACCGCTGTCGCCACCATGTTTTACTGAGATAGCGTCGGATGTGTCCCTGGGTTCATTAAGACGACAGATGCTCAGCGCCCGCTTCCTCAGCATAGCGAGAATCGATGTGTACCCCGAGCCAAACTGATGCGATTTTCTGGGTGAAGGGGGACAGCGCGTAAAATAATGAAAGAAGAAGATTGGCCGCATAAAGATTGGATTAACTTGTAATTGCGACTAACTGCTCTTATAGAATGAAAAGCAATCTTGTTATCAAATCATGACTGCCAGGCATCGATCTCTTTGCAGCTGCATGGAAGCATTAGGCATGCAAGACCCTAGTAAGAGTAGTACTCGACCTATTGTTACTAAATGCCGAAATAAGCTATAAGCTCGCTTTGAGGAGCAAACAAATACCCAGTCATGAAGATCGAAGAACTTCCTTGTATACTACTGTACGAATCCGTGTGTTTCACAGTTTATTCCAGTTTGTTCTCATGTTTCCGCAAAATACTAGCGTGAAATACACATCAGAAGCTTTTATGTTTCACTACTTGTGCATTTGCGTGTGCGCTGCGTTGGCGCTTTTTATTTCCGTTTAAAGCGTTTTTCTTTTTTTGGGGGGGGAGGGGGGGAGTGAACTGCTCAGTTGCAGCTTTAGTTACCATTAGTTCTGCATATACATGTGTACTCTGTTGATGTATGTAATAATTTTCTATAATTTTATAGATACCGGTGCAGCATTTCTCTTTGTTTTGTGACTTACCTGCATTTATGTGTTATGTTATATATATCAACATCAATTCCCCCCCCCCCCCCTCACTGTAAGCCAAATTGGCGCTGTGGGTAATGGATGGATAAATAAATAAAAAAGGCTTGTGCGCCTGCGTACATCCAATCGGTTGTCGTATAATTCCATTCGCTGTGGCCTTCCGCCAAGGCATTTACAATTTCGAAATAAATACTGAGAGGTCAGAAGAAATAAAAGTGAGGGTAATGTGGGGGGGGGGGGGGGGTGGAATCCAAGCAAATGCCTCCTGCATAGAAAGCTTTTTAGAACAAAATGAAGGGATCATTAAATCTTCCTTCGTGTATTACTATTCACCCAGGTCAACGTTGAATCTGTGTGTTAAAGGTCAAGAAAAGTAGGTACAGTACGCTACAAAGGTTCTCTTTATCTTCGAAATCATTTTTTCCTGCCTGAACTCAAGTATGCTCGCAAATGCGCACGCAGTCTTCCACAGCGATCAAGAAATGCAAGGAAAACCAGCGCAAGCATCGAGCGGGTAAAAATTAAACAATACACTGCAGGACATTCCACGAAGCATAAGGCAACATCTTGCTAAGGAATGGCATGAATTGCAAGAACAGAACTCGAACTGTATCGCTCAATATTGTATACCACACACAGTATATTTTGTTTCTTAACGCATTGCTTCCAAAGCTTACATCATTTAATTGTTAACCACTTTAGATAGTTAAAAGAAGTTAGGTACTTCAACTCGCCGCTTTAAACCCCGAGTGACTGTATTTTTTGTTTTTCGTAAATTGAAAACGAACTGAGAATAAGCTCGAAAAAATTTGCCCACACCAGTCGAACACCTAGTTCACACATGACACCAGGGTTTTTTAATTATATCATTATCTTTTAACAGCCCACCGCAGTTACTTAATCGCTATGGCGCTCGACTTCTAATCAGTAGATCGCTGGTTCGATCCCTGCCGCAGCGGCTGTACTTCGACGGAGGATAAGTACAAAACCGCTAGTATGTTGTGCGATGTTAGCGTACGGTACAGAACTCCGGGTGGTATATATTAACCTGTGTCCTCCGCTACAGCGTACATCATAGCCGATTTATCGTTTCTGAAAGTTAAACCCCTTCATTTAAATACTGCTGCAGTAGCTTGGCGACGTACTGAACTAACAATATGGAATGAACCAATTCCTTTTTCTTTTTTGCCTTTCCTATTACACTCTCAACCACAAGGCACAGTCAGCATCGAGAAGAGCACAGATTCACAGAGCACTCAGCCAGTAATTATTTTTTGTTTTAGGATGGTGACGTCACAACTCTAGAGACGACTTAAAACGCTGCGCGTTTAAAATTTTCTTGCTCCAAATGCGATGCATTCAGCATAGTTATCTTATTACTTGCGGGAACACAATAAAGCTGACGCAAATCGGGATGCTGACAATGTTCAGCCTGGCTTTGTGTATGAGGGAAGTAGTTGGCGGGGTTCTGCGTGCGAACCAGCACTCACCGCTCGACGCAGACGCTGACGAGGGTCATCACGGAAGCGTACAGGGCCATGACCTCAACGAAGCGCAGTGTTCGGCAGAGGCCCAAGCCCAGCTCCCAGCCGCGGTTACGGATGAACAGCACGATGTCCGGCACACACGCCAGCAGGATGGTCAGGTCGCTCACCGCCAGGTTCAGGATGAACAGATTGGTCACCGAGCTGCGCATGTCGCGGTCCCCCAGCACAGCGCAAACGACGAACGCGTTGCCCAGGACGCCCGAGACGCCGATGGCGGCGAATAGGGAGGCCAGCGTAGCGATGGTGGCGGCCGAGGCCACGGGCTCTTCAGCGGCCACGGCCACACTCAGCAGTGAGCCATTGGTGCTGAGCGTGGGCGACAACACGCTCGGAAGCATGCTCTCGGTGGGGGACATGATGGCGGCTTGAGCCACGTCGATGTAGGAGCACGCAAGGCGTGTAATCAAGGGGTCTTAAATCTCTGCGCCTCCTGCTCTATTCATTCCTTGAAACAGAAGCGGCATTTCTCGGTGTGGACGGAGAGTTTTCTGTGGTTGACGCTTAATCCACAGTGATGGACCGCGACCAGAAGATGCGTGTGTCGGCAGAGTAGCGGGAGACCTTGCAATCTAGCAGCAGGTAGCGGCGACAGCAATGTCATCACCTGCACAGCAGTAGAATAGGCGATCAGAACTGTCACTGCGGTATCCTGAAACAGTTGCAACATACAGGCCTTTTCTATCTGATAGAATTGAAGACATGGATGAGTGCTTCCATGCATTACGTGTTGCCGTCAAAACCCCGAATACTTACATGATTTAGGGTACAGATTTTGAACGCGACCAAGTCCCGCGTAAAAGCAGCGGTACCTACACTCTCCGTATGAAGTTAGCAGCTAGTGCTTGCACAGCTCTCGAAACAAGAAAAAGTTTGAGAGGTCGGATCCTGGCGAACGTTTAGCTCGCACGTTCAAGCAGCTCTGCGAGATTCTCCTCAATATCATCGAGGCCTTTTGTGAATTTCCTCTTAATCCACATCTACAAAGTGCACATTAATGAGGCTTGTATTTAGACAATTACGTGTTTTTCTATTGTCCCTGATCCTAGTACTCCTAAACATGCCAGACAAATGATAATTAAAAATCACACAAATATTGTCTTTTTTTGTTCAAAATTTCTATTACTAGAGTGCAATGGTAATCAGTTATTACAGATGGAAATTAGTCAATAGAGTCCGTATTATTACGCAATCTTCAACGTAAAAATTTTGAAATTGTTTCTTGAAGAAATTACGGGCTTGTTGCTTAAAATGAACACAGCCAAACCAGCCAGTTCAGATGATATCCCTAACTCATTTTGGAAAAAGAGTGCAGATTGGTCGGCAAGAGATTTTCTTTTTGTCATTAAGAAATAATTTTCGTCTTTGGCGGTGCCTGATGAGTCCAAATTAATTAGGGATGTGAATGACCAGCAGGACTCTTAATACCGACCCACCGTCGATACCTAACATCGATATCTTTTAAGCTTCTACAGCATATAATTTTAAGCACATCCGACAGTTTTTATCAGTTACTTTTCAGGGATTGTCTACCATCACGCCGCTGGCAGAAACAGTGTATGATTTTTGTGATAAAACAGATAAAAAGGATGGACTCGCATAATTGTGTTAGATTTCAAGAAAGCCTTTCGACTTGGTTAATCGCAGGAAGATAAATCTGTCTTGAGCAATGGCTCTATTGTTCAGTTGATTGAAACCTTCATTGCCGGTCGCCAGAAATTTATAAATATCCAGAGGAAAAACTCCAGCATATCACATGTAAAGTCAGGGTACCACTGGGTACCGCAGTTAGATCCGTCACAAGTAAAGTAATGTCTAATGATTTTTTCTCTTAGATTAATATCTCGTGGGATATGAGTCAAATGTCAAAAAGACTGCATAAATCTGTTTGCATGACTATACCCCATAAGCATTAGTGATTAGTAGTTGAGAACTCTCTAGAAGGAGACGTATTTGGCCGAGTACAAGTATTCAGGCCGGATTATTTCCTCAAACATTGGGTTGGAAATCCCACGCTGTGAACGTATTTCATAACTACAAAGAAAGATCAGACTGCATAGGACGAACGCTAAAGTTTTCTTGAATCGAGAAAAAAATTAGTGCCTAAAAGACCCTCCTAGACTCAATGTAAGAGTACGGCGGTTAGGTGCGTGATCCGAACGTTCAGTATTAGGTAAGGGAATCACAACAAGTGCAAAGACGGGCACTCATATTCATCTTGTTTCGTTTTCAGAAACGGTATTCAGTTTTCCCGCTGATAACAAAGCAAACATGTCCCTCCAAGTAACTAAGGCGTAAGCAGAAACGACTGAATCTTTTCTACCGCACCAGAAATATTCAAGTCATCCTTGCCAAAGAACAGTTTGTCAAAGACATTTCCCGAGTAATACGTAATAATAGCCTCAGGCATGTAGAATTGGGAAGGTTTTCTAAGAACTGCATAAAATATTTCTTCTTCGTTCTAACAGCCCGATATTGTATTAAGCTACCCAATCATGTTTTGTGCCCAAAGAGTAGTGAGGAATTATTTTCTCAGTTGCTTGAAATATTGAATTTGCTCCTGACATCCGTTATTCTTGTATTGATTGCTATTGTTTGGAAATGACTGCATTGTAGGTATAATATTTAGGCGACTACAGTTGTCGAATGTATACCTGTAACTAATTCACTCCTATCTTGGTGGTCACAGGGTCTGGTAGCGTGTGAAATAAATAAATATTGATATAATTTAACGTGAGTGAGAGAAAATCACCGCTTTTCTCTTGATACTGCGTCAGCTCCTGCTGGTCCCATGAGGCTATACAAAAGGCAATTGGGTAAGTGAGGTTTAACGTCCCGATGCGACAAGTGGCATGGTGAGGGGCTCCGTTAATTTCGACCACATTGGTTTCTTTAACCTGCAATGACAGCGCTCAACACTTAGGCATTATTGCATTTCGTTTGCACCGAAATGCGGCCACCATGACCGGGATTTAGTCCCGCGAATTAGATCAATTGCCAAACGTTACAAACACTAACCCACTGCGGCAAGTGGCGTACGAAAAGCTGGAACAGCATGTGTCTATTATTCACTGTCTCATCTCAAACCATATGGCAGGTCCCCGAAATAAGAAAAAATTATATTACTATTATTAGTTCTAACGATTCTCAAGACGCAACAGTGAAAACATTTCAATGTGGGAAAACACGACCAAACCTAATTTTTAACTACGAGAACACATCAGTCAAAGGCAGATATATTTTGAATAACACTGCATATATTTGGGATTTGTGAATAAATTAACACTGTCATAAAACTTCTCGACATTGTCAGAGGACGTTTCTAAAATAAAAGCTGTTTCAGTGAGTACGCCTTGTTTAAAACTCCAAGAATTATACAACACTTAGTCTTAGTAATAATAAACCTTTTAAGAGCTGCATGCATTCGTCACTGAGCTTCAAACAGGGAGAATAGAGTTGACTTTGAGGAAACTGCGGCTCAATGTCTAATATCAAAACGGCTGTCTGGTTGACTGTGACTCAAAAATTCGACTTCAACAAGACGAAGATGCAAGAAAGGATCACAACTCGATATAGACAGCGCTAATTTTTAACGCTGTCTAAGCGGTGGCTGAGCGGTAATCATGAGGGCTTAGCTCCCATTTCGTATCCCCAGTTTCCGCTTTCCCTCGGGTGAAAGCTTTTTACTAGACTGCTGTTTGGCTTTGTCTTGGGAAAAATGCTTGTAAAAAAGTTATTTGACGCCATTTTGTGAAGACCACAACACATTAGCCATGACACTCTTTAATAAGCTGCCCTTACGCTATCAAAAATGGAATCACCGCACCGTATGTTGTTTTATGCGCGTCTCTTATTATTTCGCTTTCTAACGCTTAGGTGACTTGAATTTGGATAGTGCAAGTTTTAGCCCGAGAAGATTCATTTTGGACCAAACTGCTTAATCAACCAGAAGAGCTTAGATGAAGCAAGGTAATGGAATCAAAGGGCGCCAAAATAACGAGACACTGTAGAATCTAGTGGTCGTGGTCGAGGACTACATGACTAGTAATTTTTTTGTTTAAGTATGCAGTTCATACATTTTAACGCTATGAACACTCAAGGTAAAGGTACTGGAAAACATTTTTTTTCTCTCTTTAGAAATACCAAAGCTTGTAAAAAAATTACTGCACGCCCTGCGAAATGGTTAGCACGAAATGGAAACTCCTATAACTACATCAGTGTTCTCTTTCTCGAAAGCCGCGAAAAAAGCTTATTTTATGTCTAATTCCTTAGCGTTGAACCGTTCTTGTACTCTTCTGAGTTTCTTTTATGACTTCTGGTCAACACTTCAATGCTTATTAAGTTAAAGCGCGCCAATTATGCTCACCAGTATGCTCGCCAACATGTCGACATGCCTGGCGGTAATACGATTATCGCGGAAGACAACTCAAGACACTGAGGGTTAGAGGCGTGTGCCACACACATGACATTTTTCTGCCATCTGACATCTGTCCGACCAAGGTAAAGTTCCCATTAGAAATGAGAAGTCCCATAAAAAAGGCCACACCTCGCAAACTCCCTCATATGCCACTGGAAAAGCCCTTACCTGCAAGGCCGCGTTCTGTGGAAGCCTCCAACCTGCACCTTTCCACCATACTCCGCTCGTAAGTTTTTACCGGACGAATCGATGTTTCACGATTTCTTTCACTGACAGCTATTCTTCGTGGAGTAAAATAAACACTGGATTAGAAGAATCTCAAACGGACTTCGCTAAATTCAGAGAACACAAAAAACTTGAGGCGAAACTTTTCTCTGCCTGAAAGGCCACCGGTGGGAGCGCACTTGTCGCCTCTTCGCGCGCCGCGCACTCTCTGAGCGGTCGCTGAGACCCGCTCTCGGGTCGCCGTCGCACTGAGCCGGCGCACTTGGTGTTCGCGCCCAATGTTCGAGACCCGCGGTTTCTCTTCTGGAGTCGCTGCGCTCGCTGGGAGAGGAGGAAGGCGCCTCAGAATCTGCACTCTCTCCTCTTTCTCTCTCTATTCGGGAAGCCGTCCTCTCCATACTCGTCGCTTCGCCTGCCTAACTCTCTCTCTTCCCGTTCTTCTTTCTCTCTCTCTCTCTCTGTCTATCGCCGTACGATCGTGGCCGCCCACAAAACTCTCGCCCGTAGCCTTGTCTAACGCGTGTGATGACGCGCCTCATCTCCAAAGGCGCTGCTCCTCCACACCCGCTCCCTGTAACCTGTCTCATCGTTGGTCTTTGACGAGTTGTTGTTGTTGTTGTTGTTGTTGTTGTTGTTGTTGTTGTTGTTGTTGTTGTTGTTGTTGCGCTTTTGTTATGTTGTTTTTGTTTTGTTGTCCTCGCTGAGAAAGAAAATAAATGGCCGAGCCCCACGCGCTGCCGAACCGCCCGCTCTAAAAGGAAACAGCAGAGATCACTCATCACCGATAACTGTGCCGAGAAAGGAAAACAGCACTGAGGAAAAGCTGTTTCGAGCGAGCCCTTACGTCTTTAGCTTTTCTATGCCGAGATTTGATGGCATGAGTACTTCTTTTTTATCCTATTTTTATTCTTGCACGAGTACAAACGTTCATAGAAGAATGGTATCCTTCGTTATTATTGGCGTTACATTTACAGATTGAACTCTTTCTGAACAGATATACCAAAGAATAAACTGGCGTGTGTCAATATATGTCTGTGCGTGCATGCGTAATTCATATAAATATTCCATGCACTTTAGGATCGTCTGGCCCTAAATTCGGTATCAAACTGGGTTGCTTTGCCTCATCTTGCTCTATTTCAATTTTTTTTGTTCACATAGTACAAATAATGCACAAAATTACTGAAAGGCTCCATTTATTTTCCTCAATACTTCCCAGCTGCAAGAGGAGCAGTGAGCAGCAGTACGAAACGTAGCAAGCAACAACGTGGTAGATAATTTACGCATAAGCTCTTTTTACTTATTTTTATTTTTACTTCACTTTTTTTACTGTACTTTTTTTAGGTCATAAATGCATTCGAGGGCTGCCAAGACGGAGTACCGTATACGTAGCTTCGAGTTTCCACTGAAATGCGTACTTCGATGAAATTCTAG
Organism: Amblyomma americanum; assembly: GCA_030143305.2. Classification (NCBI taxonomy): domain Eukaryota; kingdom Metazoa; phylum Arthropoda; class Arachnida; order Ixodida; family Ixodidae; genus Amblyomma; species Amblyomma americanum. The sequence goes on along the minus strand of JARKHS020008989.1, from coordinate 36,533 downwards.
ATCGATACGAAGTTCAACAACAACGCATACACTAACAACGCTAATGACTTTATGAGCCTATACTGCATACATGACCACGTAGGTTGGATGACAGATGATCCATGCCAAGTAGGTGAGCTCGGAAAACGTAGAAGATCGAGCAGAAGGCAGCCATGTTAGAATGCATGAGCTTCTACTGGCAATCAAAGGGAACGCATTTCTGAAGCAGTTAAACACGGCGTTTCGCGTGTGCAACTGCCAATTTTTCCCACTGGAAATATATGAACAGCAGATTAACTAAGGACACCTTCAAGCATATGGAGAATATACCAACGCACGAATGTCTAAGCTGGTGTACGAACAGGCCTGATGCAATGATTATCTATGCCTAACGTGGGCGCTTTCAACGTGGATGGTCGTGCGCTTATGAAGCAGGGAAATTTTATTACCGGCCTCACGGCATTTCCTGGTCCTGTTATATGCGCAAGTTACACCTTCTTATAGCTAGAAACTGGCTAAACGAGAACTACTAACCAGGAGGTGTTGCTTCTTGCCCTAGGGAAAAGCTTAAAGCAAACAAATCTTAAAGTAACTGTACTGCCGCATAACTTTGTATAGTGTTCATTTGGTTTGGTTTATGGGGATTTAACGCCCCAAAGCGGCTCAGGCTACGAGGCCTTCACGCCGCAGTGAATGCCTCCGCAAATTTTTACCAGCAAGGGTTCTCTAACGTGCGCTGACATCGCACGTTAAAGAACCCTTGCGCTGACATCGCACAGTACACGGGCCTCTAGAATTTCGCCTCCATCGAAATTCGACCGCCGCGGCCTGGATCGAACCCGACCCGCGCCTTTCGAGTCAGCAGCCGAGCGCCATAACTACTGAACCACCCCGGCGGCTATACTGTTCATTTGTTCATGCGCAACGCAGCCGGCACGCAGCTTTATCGTTTTGTTTCTGGCGAGAGATGCTACCAGATTTATCGGGAATATTTGTAGCCGCGCGGAATGCCTTGTACGTTACTCGAGATTGCTGTAGGACATTTCTGTGACTTACCTCAAAAGTTCTTCGTCGGCTTTAATTCCAGCCAGGTCGAGAATGGTGGTGATTCTGTTCCTCGACGACCGCGAAGCGCGTTTGTTGCCAACTCCGCCTAGCCTTTCACGGCCTTCCGAACTGCTAGACTGCCGTCACCACTACGTGACAATGCCGCAGTTTCGGCTTCGAAGTTCCAGATCGTATTGAATGCTCGGAGCACGTTTACAAAGGAACAGGTTAAACGTTCGGAACCGTTACAATGGCGTTATTCCGGGTGGTCTAGCCGCAGTGTTATAAACACCTTTCACTCCCGTTCACCCCCACTTCAAACAGTACATGGCTTTCTACTACACGTAAAACTGCTAGAGTGGAAGCCACAACACTCCCTCTTAATCCCCCTTAGTTGCCTCAGTAGGAAGGAACGTACACTGCTGACTGGTGTAAATACTACGGCTCCACGTTAATTCATCTAAATCCTGGCAGACGCAACGCTCTTTGTGGTTTGAAGCGCAGCGTCAATATAGAACCCACTTGTGACTTCCGCTTTTCACGCAATTTACATAGGCGTGATCGTAATTGCCTGCACCGAATTCGCCTGGACGTTGCCTTCACTGAATTCTATCTTCATAAAATTGGTGCATCAAGTAGCCCTCTGTGCCCGACATGCAGTGTGTGCGAGGATCTTCAACACTTGATCTGCCGCTGACAAATCTTTAATAACCATCGCAAGGCACATTTAAGTGCTTTAGGATTCCGTCAGGAAGGCCCCGTGCACCTGGAGCATGTCCTTGGACCCTGTAGTGATGCGGGTTCGACTGCACGAGAGGCAAAACTATTATTAGTTTTTCTGAGGAACACGGGTTTGGTGGACATTCTTTGACAATTATGTGTATTTGTGAGCGCGTGAGTGCTGAGTATGCTTGAGTCTGCCTTTCACCCTTTCTTTTTTTCCTTTTCCCCAGTTCTTCCCCCTATTCTTCATCTATTTTTCTTCTCTTTCACCCTCACCTGGAGTAGCATGCAAGGCTAACAACCAGGCAGACCTCTCCTGTATTCATTAAAGTCTCTCCTCCTCCTCCTCGTACCCATGTTATTGTCCTAAGGCTAAGTTCCGTCATGCAGAACATCTCTCTTCGGCTATTTCTCTTGCCTTCTTTGTTAATAGAGCGAGCTCACGCAAACATGGTGTTATGCGGGCGTAATTTCTTCGACTTTGGGAATAGCTGCCTTTTTCCTCAGGATCACCTAGAACCAGTTGACCGAGCGCGTATTCAAAACGAGACGCTGCAGTCGTACCTTGCAGCAACGGGGCCGATGGCAGAGCTGGCATTGTGCTGCCGCTGTAATGAGGCCGGAGTTCCTTCCATCGCTGACAACCTCCCTTTCGACGAACCGGCCGGGAAAATCAAGCCCTTTGAAGGGAAGCGGCGGCTCCGGATCATGCAATGAACTGCGGCGAATTCGTGATTTCGAAGGTCTTCCCTTTTCGGCGGCTGCTCTTTTTCCGACTAGTGCGCTCTCTTTGATCAACTGCGGAGGAAGCACGCTGTGGTCACGCGCGCCGGTGCTAATGAACGACACGCGGACATCGCAAACCTGCTTTCTGAACAAATTGCGCTACAAATAACGCGAGAGTAAGGTCATGAAATTTAATCGGAACGATCACTTTTTAAAAGCGCATAAAATGTTTGCTCTCAGCTGCGTTCGCTTCATCTATTCAACATGTGATTACCTTGAAGCAACGTTTCTGCGATAAATGAGCGCTCCTTTCAGAAATCCTCGTTGCTTCGCCGTAGGCTTACCGGCCTACCACTCTTCCTCTGTGAGTTATGTCACCAACTCCCTGCTGTATTTCTTCAGCGTAGTCATCCGTAGAGCAAGACGACCCGCATGCAAACAAAGTACTTCGTGCACATCACAGGGAATCGTTCATAAACTGCTTAAACTGCTGAAAAGAGTAACCTAAATCGCTCTATGCAAAAGAAAAGCAGCCAGTAAAATTTCAGGAGTTAGAACCGTTGTGCGCCACGCATCTTCATTTCCAGTACAGCTTAGATTTTCTTCTTGTGCATTTTTATAATTTGTTCACGCGTATTATATTTTTTTCCTAACTGCAGTCAGTATTTTCTCGCTCGTTATGTGTTGCACATTGCTTGCCTTTGAATATTTTCTGTCTGTTTTTTTGTTTTCTGATGTGTATATATGTCTGTCCACCCTCCGCAAAACGCTCTATGGGGGACCTTGAAGGGTTTATTAACAGAACATATTTATTTATTTATTTATTTATTTATTTATTTATTTATTTATTTATTTATTTATTTATTTATTTATTTATTTATTTCCAATGTCAAGCTGCATGAAAGCTAGGAATGGGCCATACTCAAAGAACAACATTGTGCACAGTAAAGAATAAAGTTACTGTTGTTAAATTAAGTCCGTGTAACCACAGCAACAATCGCCTTAGACACCCAACGTGCATAGCAACAACTGCACAGGCTCAAACGGCACGGCGTTGTCATTTTCCTCTTCAATGGAGCGGTGCGATGGCCTCCTTAGAAACATCACTCCGACAGGTGACGCTATCTGGTGTGACGGCCTACAAATGCGTTCTTCCCTCTCCTAAACATGTACTGATTTTTTTCTGCTCCCTCCTTGAAACGTCGACACCCAAGGTGACACCCGCAAAAAGGCCTGTAGTGTTAGAGATAGACCGCTGGCGACTGACGTAGCACTCCCGGCGCCAGGAATTCCGGTCCCCACTCAGCTCGATCCATTTTCTCTTCAATCAGAATATCTGTGGCCATTCGGGAAGCGAGGATTGCTCAAAAAGCGTCTAGATAACGTACCTAAGCTCTTTGTGCATTGTTTCTTTCGAGAATTTTGTTTCCGACCAGAGGCGTACTCCTGTTAAACGGACACGAACATTTGGGATGTAGTTTGTGTTCTTTATGTACGCTGTGATGGTCGCTGTTGCTATTCGCCGCCGAGTTCCATTTGAGCAATAGTAACCTAGAAAGACAAGACTCCATAGCCTTTCAAGGCCCTTCGAGGCTATCTCTGAACCTGTAGCGAGGTCTTTAGTTACGTTTATTTACGTTATATTTAATTTTTTACCTATTCATAACATCACATTTTCTTTCCACATCACCCAAATTCAATCTCCTCGAGTATGGAAAACCGAAATAAGTCCCATTTCTTTTATTTTTTCTTGTGATTTACATTTTTTTAATATTTGTATTCAACAATTTCTACATCTTTTTTTGGTAGCCTACAAAAAGGGCGCAACTTTTTCAATAGCGCACATTCAATGAAGAATACTAAATTTAAGCGATTTTCTTCAAACATTATTGCCACAAAACTACCCTAACGTTCTTGATCCCTAACGCAATGAATTTCTGTTAATTTCCCACTACTGACGAAGTGAGCAAAGCAGCAGAAATTCATTTTTACGTTACAAAGCATCCCCAGTCTCTCAGGCACGCCTTAGTTGAAGGACAATCATTTACTTCGATAACCGGGGGTTATTTAAAGTGCTCTAAATGTGCGGTTGTCGACCTTCTTTCATTTCATCTATACAGGGTGCTTCACCTAAGAGTTTGCAAAATTTTTAAATGTACGCTATTTGAGTTATAAAGAGCGCTTTTTTTTCAGCTTAGCATTGTCAGCGGTGTAATACATCAGAATACAGCTGAGATGTGCTAAATATCAAACTGGTTAGCTAATATTGAATAGTTAACTTTTTAACTATTACTGTTAGCCTCCTTAATTATTGAGAGCCGTGTAGCCCGCCGTAAGTAATATCCCTATCAATTTTTTACCATTTCGAAAACGCGGTTATGGAGTGTTTCACCTAAGATTTTACACAATTTTAAAAATATAAGCTTTTTGAGTTAGAAGTGAACTTTTTCGGCTTGGCATTGTCAGTGGTGTAAAACATCAGAATACAGCTCAGGCGTGCTAGCTAGCTAGCAGGCTGGTTAACTAATATTGAATAGTTGACTTTTTAACTACGGTATTAGGCATCTTAATTATGGAGAGGCGTGCGGTCCACCATAAGCAATATTCGTATCACGGTATTCGGTCCACCACAAGCAATATTCGTATGGCAACCACGGTTACCCTCGGCGCTGTGTCCCAACAAATTTTGGTGACATCGCGCCAAAATACATGCGCTTTCGAGAAGCTTGCAGGGAAAGCAACCTCCCCAGTGCATGAAACTCATTGAAATAGCGAAAATTTGTTGGGCCACAGCGCCGAGCGTGACCCTGTTTGCGAAATTCTAAAAACTGATATAGACGTTACTTATTGTAGGCCGCACAGCTCTCCATAATTAAGGCGCCTAACTGTGATGGTTAAAAAGTGAACTATTCAATATTAGTTAACCAACCTGCTAGTTAGCACGTCTTAGTTGTATTCCGACGTAATACAGCGCTGACAACGCTATGCCGAAAAAAAGTGGTCTTCCAGCTCAAAAAGCCTATTTTTTTTAATTGTGCACTCATAAGCTAACCCCCCCCCCCCCCTCCCCCGTATATCGATATGGCCACCACCGCAGAATCAAGCCCTCTCGCTTGCTGCAGAAGTTAAGTTCATAGCCGCAACAGAGTTAGGTACAAAAATTCATGAATTCCTATACCTTCATTACGGCGGTAACTTTACTCCTTATTGACACTAAAAGGCGCATGAAAATAAGGAGCCGTTCAGACAGACCCCGGAGCACAGGCGATGGCCAGGTTGGAAAGAATGCAAGAATGGACATTGAAAAAATACATTTATAGGGATGTGATTTTCATTGTCGATAACGTTCGTCACCGGCCATTCCAAACTAGAACAAGTAAAACAAGTGCCAGGTCGTAGTCGTAGGATACTCTTGTGTTCAAGATATTCTTTCTCTTTCAGTTTTCTCCGGCGCTTGCTTTAGTGCGTTCGTCAAGAGACAGTCATCATAACGTTTTCATTTTCACCGCTCTGGTACAATGACGCGCGACTGCCGTTAGTCTCACGCTGCCCGTGAGCGCTGGGGACGTCGCGCTGACGGCGACATTTGATTAGCCGAACACTGATTATATTTCCTTGTCCAGACTAATTCTCCGTCCTTTCCTTTCTCGCAAGCACAGGCTCACGCAGTACGCGACTTGTCTTTAATTTGGTCGAGCGGTTATACGCACTTTGCCTCACAACCCCTTTGTCTCACAACCACACAGGCACCGGCTGGAGCTCGCATATAGAGGGGCCGAATTGCACCAACTTTTCGCAGATCTGAAATATTCGTGATTGCATGGAACCATATGCTTGGGCTAGTCGGTGCCCAGTCTCAAATGCCTCCAACGTGCGAACAGTTAAGAGCACGTGGTCCCTGACTGGCTGGCGGTGACAGTGGCCTCCTCTACAGTTACATCGAATTGTGAGACGGGTCCATACAGTTGTATATAGAGTTGTAGGCAGGTGTGCCATATTATGCTCCATCTCAATTAAATAGCGCTAAGTGCTTCAAAAAAACTCCGAACGAAATTACAAGGTCATTTGCATTCGTCTTAACGAATATTCAGTGGCCATCGCCGTGATTCGTTATCGTGTCATCGAGGCAACCGTGCCAGGCCGGCGCATAGACGCAGATCGGCGACGGGAGAAGAAAAGAATAACGGGGCTTTTGGTTATGCATTCCATGCATATAGCTCCCTCAGCAATAAAGCGGTTTTGGTGCGGCAGAGTCTAAACTTTCTTAGTGAGGCCAGTTGGCTTCACCCCTAGAAACAATACTTAGTGATCTTGAAATAAAATCAACATTTAGCCACTTATAGGCAAATGCTAGACACATTTCACTTGATGTACAAGCCCTGCTGTCCACGAAAGGAATATAAAAATTCATGCGCATTGATTCCTTCATTGTTGGTTGGCATTGCGTTGTATTCGAGTTGTAAAGGAAAGAAAACCGCTTTAAATTTCCTCTAACTCCGCACAAGGCCACTAGTAAGCCCCAGGTTCCTCCTGCAAAATAAATTATTCTGCAGAAAAATGTTTCAGAGTATTATCAGATATCAGTAAAACGATGGTTCCGTATGAAATCACAGAGAACTAGTGGCCCTGCCGTAAAATATGCACCGCGGTTGTGTTTCAGTTACTTGTGGCCCTGGCTTCACATTATTATCATACTTTTTCCTTCTTCTCCGACAAGGAACGTTCAGTTCCCGAGGTCTATTCAACTGCTTGAATATGAACTGCGGCAGTGGTGACCTAGTGGTTTGACCATCCACCTCGCATGCGCGAGGTGCGAGGTTCGATCCTCTGTGCCTTTGGTCACCCACCGGTTCCTAGGGGTACAACCTTTCCCCTTGCCTGGTGCACGGATTCCTTGCGGTGATATGCTTTGAAATGGGTCTCTGACTTCACGTTGTGCAACAAATTGCCTACTGCAATGGCTCTTTATGGCCACAGCTGTCCTTCTGGGCATTAGAATTCATCATTGTCATCATCAGATATGAGCTGGTTGTAGAGATCACACCATAGATAATTGATATGCGTTTGCCTTGTGTAAAAAGGTTCGCTGTGATTTGGAAATGGAAAAAGCGAGTGTAGCATGGTTGTTTCAGTCTGTCTCTTCGATGTTTCAGGTGCATAGCACGCACATCCTTGGGGCTTTAATCATCCTGCCAAAGGGCAGGGTTGCTCGCAACATGAGAGCAGAATGCAAAAGTTATTAATCTGCATACAATCTTGGCCTTGAAAACGGCACTGGGAACCAGCCGACAATGAAGAACAAAGCGGTAATAATCAAATGTGTAGGGCAATCTTCGAAAATGGAGTAAATTTGTAACAAGGGAGCAATTACTCATTGGCATCCACCCAAGCGCCGCCATAGGGCTACAGAAAAAAGCTGTCCAGCTTTCTCAGAAGCTTCGTAGTTAGAAAAAATTTGTCCTGGTCCGGTGTTTCAACGATGTTGAAAGTTGAAAGCCATCCTAAAATCTGCTGTCGCAGAATGAACACTTTAGGTGAGTGAAGGGATACAAACTGCAGAAAGCGGATAAATTAACAGAAAACAAGAAGCTCCACCAAAAGAGGCACCTTCACCATGCAAATCCTACAACGATTTGCATGACTAGTCACTCTATGAGGTCACAGCTTTGCAAACTTTTACTCTGCCCAAAAAGCTGGACGCTGAGAGTTCTGAATGCAGCTTTCCTCGGACTTCCTTAAGGCTCTGTTATTGATGAAAGCGTTGTTTTGTTGCCATTTACGGACTGCCCTTCTTCTTGCTTTCAACCAAATGAAGATTCGTACTTGCGTAGGATTGAACACTGGCCCGTACACAACGACAGATGCAGACCTGCAAGGTGTACGTCGCATCGTACTGGCGAATTTTCGGTAAGAACTGCGCCTCAAATCCCTACTCCAACAAAGGCACGCATGATTTCAAAGCTGTTGGCAGAAAATAAAACATTTTGCAGAAATCACTGGACTGGCCACTCCGTCCACATTAAGTTCCATTGATGTAACTTGGAATCATGCAAAAAAATTTAAAACAGGTGGTATTTTGATTTTATTATCTCTTTCAATTATCATCCTCCTAATCAAGCTAATCCCTGGGTCTCAGTTTTTGCACTAAACTCTTATATTTAGAGGCTGAAAACGTTAACCAGTGTACGCCAAAAGGAGTACGTAGAGTGTTGAAATTTGGTCTTCAAGATTTTTTAGAAGTCAAATGATTAGCACTACAGGTGAGTTCACGTAGATTATGCGACCAGGTGGGTGCAAAGTGGGTGTGAGGGCACAGTTCACGCCGTTAACCTTGTGGTGAACGAAACTAAATTAACAAACACCTTAGTCGCTGTAGTTAATGCACGTGTTTCTTGAAAACATAGAGGCGTTCGTATTCCTCTGGACTGTTTCATTCTCTAGAATACTGGTATCATGATCAAGTTGCGAGGTATTCGTCTCTGCATTCCCAAATTTTTCCGAGTTACGTGGTCAAGACGGGCACGATCGATGCAAAATTCATTTCTGGCGTCCCGCAATGGCCGCGTACGGCGTTTCTTTGATCTTGCTGGCTGAAAGGAGAAGGAAATAGTTGTCAGCTTCATCTACTCCCCTTTGGCGCACGAAAGGCCACACCTGACAGCTGCCTAACACGGAGTATATAGCTTTGCGCCGATCTTCCGCCTTGCATCCATATTTACGGGTATAAGTTGAAAAATCAGAAGCAGATATCTATGTACACGAGCTTTCGACGAAGAGCTTACCAAATGAAATAGGCTTAGAATATCAACACTGCCAAGTTTCTAATATAAACATGCACGCAAACTACAGCTACCATTATGTTCAAAAATTGAGTTAAATTGATTAGAAGATTGACAATGACAGTTATCCACATACGTTGTGCCCATATAGGCACTACACATACGTGGAGAATGCTTTTCGCGTACTGCTCAATTTTCGTTTGAAAGAAAAACTCCAGAAAGCCTAGTTTTGAATATGAACAGCGCCGCTGTTTTTGTCGAAATTCTATATACACAAGACTTAAGTTTTCTCGTACCATTTTTATTATTTATTTATCTTTCCATGCCTTGGGTACCTACAAGCAGCACTTCCTCCTGAACAAGAGCTCACGGTGATATATAAAAAGATACATGAATGCAGGGTAAAAAACCACACGCACTACACATACCTGTCAGAATAAAATAGATACATACACACATACGCACATACGCAGGTGGGTCAGTGTCACTGTCCAAATCAAAATGAAAATATGAGCAGAAGACAGATACCGGCTTGAGCAGCGTAAAACTATTTGGCACAAAACTATCATCCGGAAGACCGTTTAAGCATAGCAGACTGAAGGCGCATGTACTGAAACCGCATCATTCGGCAGACACACTTGTAACTGGCAGTGTAGAATGGCCGGCAGCATCGGAGGTTTTGTCCATGCACAGTCATATAAAGAGCTGTGGTCAACGTGGGGCAATCAAATGCACCTTGCAGACATTTCTGCAAAAAACAGCGTCGCATAACTGGAGAGATCGTCAAGCATCAAGTAAGACAACAGGCGATTACAGTGATTTGTAGTGATAACATGTGATTTATAAAGCAGCAAAAGTCACTCTCTCGGCATGAAATACCTTGCAATACGTGTGACGCTACCAAGCGCGCAGAAACTCAAACTTGTTACGTTTTAACTTCGGCGTTAAATGTTATCTGAGAGTCCAGCTGCACACCCAGTCGCGGACATCAATGCATTTTACAAGATTTTCACCCTGACTCAAGTTATGCAGCACTGGTTACTTCCTTCTATTGAAGAAAATAGCCGCCGTTTTGTAACTGTTGAGCACATGGGCATTCCGTAGGCCCTATGTGCATACTCCATCTATATATTCCTGCACTTCCTTGCAATTTATTGTAGTGTCCACGGAAAGAAAGATCCTCAGTTCATCGGCAAACTGTAATACTATGTCTGCGTACCTTACGAAGTGCACAATATCACTGATAAACGGACTGGGCCGTCGAGGCAATAAGTTCGAACCCCGCGTGTACACCAGTTTTAGCAGGGTATACTGGTGAGAGGCAGCTCCCGTACGTAACAATAATTTACGCGGTCGCAAAGGTAACTTTCGAACAAACCCTCCGCCGAGAGCTGGTTAAATTCCATATAGTCATAATTTGGATACGAGCAGTTAGCGACTGGTAAGGTCAATAAAATACCATCAGGGTGGTTAGGAGAAAATGCATGTCTGTTTCTGAAGAGCAAAAACCGTGAGAGCGTAAATATTTGCAGGCGCCTTTCGCCGTAGCGCTGCAAAGCATGCGCGACGCGCCGCCTAGCGTAGCCTCTAGGTCGCCTGGTAAATGCTCGCCCTGGAACAAATGAATTATTGATGGATGCGTTTAGAGACTACAGGTCGACTCCTATTCCCTAGCACTGAGATGTAGAGCGGAGTGGTGGGGTTGGCTGTGGGAGAGTTTTGCATTAAAGTAAGCTAACAATCCGCTTGAATGGCAAAAAAGTAGTAGAGTGCCCGAAAGCATTATGTGTGCTTGCGCATCAGAGCAGGTCCGCTCCTTGGAGTCACGTGATAGTGTATCCTGAGTGAAGGCCTCGCATGTTTGAGCATAGAAGAGTTGGGAGGGTTCAGAGCAGGCACCAAAAGCCCTTTCTCCTACCCTCTTCACACTTTGTTATGCGAGACATTCTTTGGTACCTTTTTTTCAAATACGTGCCTACAGCGGCTTGCCTGCTTTTGTGCACTTGTAAAATATTTCTCGGGGTGCTCGCCTATGCATGCTGCAATAACAGGCTCAAATAAGCCAAGTGATCTTTCCTGCCAGTGGAGCATGTAAGGTTTAACCCGTGATGCGTATTTTGGAAGGGAAATTTACAGAAAAGCCATTGGTATTTCGTGGGAAGTGTGTCCAATGACCATCGCCGCCAGTCGGTCAGCCGCAGAAAGTAAACGATGAAAATAAGCTGGTACAATTTGATGCTTATATCTGGTTTACTTGGCAAATTATCACACACGCGCGCACACGTATTTACACAAAATATCTGTTAATTTATGATGAGACAGTAGTAAATGAAGCCTAGACGCAATTCACGATAGCATTACCAAGATTCCTGTACAAAAAGTATAGCTTTATGTGCTATTGAAAAAAAAATATGAAAAAGATGTCGAACAGCACTAGCATGAGCCCGAATACTGAAAATCTTCTAAATATTCTTCGAAACAGCAGCATGGGCGCTAGGGTTGGAATTGCTGAATTTCTCTCGCCAGTTTAAAAAAGAAAGCAGCTGAATCACCTGTTTTTTATAAATATCGAGAAAATAAAGGCAGGAAGGTTAACGAGACATTACCCCGCTGGCCACTCTGCGCACAGGGAAATGGCGAAAGAGGGTGAAGGCGAAGAGGAAAGAAGAATTTAGTTCAATTTGTCGCGGGGATAAAATGTGGTCATTTGGGGTTCACTGTGGTCGTAAACAAGAAAAGAGCATATAGAATGTATTTTACAGACTGGCGCATAAGCCTGCAGCTGCAACACAATTGGACGAATGCCTTACCTAGCCGGCGAAAAGTTGAAGCCGTGAGCTCATGATTCATGACCGGCGTCATGACTCCAAACGGTGTAGTTTGCCTCCCTAGAGACACGTTGGTTTGCAAAGAACGGGCAGTTGTAAAGTCGATGCTCTGATGTTAAAACGCCGGAGATTCAGCCGCCTTAAGGACAGGATAAATGTAGTAGCAAAGTCGGTGCGCAGTGGTGTTTTCGCAGCTGTGATGTTCAAAACGCTCGAGATGCAGCCGCCTCAGGGATAAGATTAAGCGTTCGTAAACGCCACTCCCAACCACAGACACAGCCACGTTGCATCCAGGAGGGAAGAGGTCGCACAGGCAACGTGAGTAGCAATGAAGAGCCAAAATTTCTCAGGTGGCGTCCAGGTTCCCTGGAGCGTTTTATTAAGCTAAACTTGTGCTGTGGGCAAGCACATGGAGCTCGCTTCCAGCGTGGGCACTTGCCTGTGGAAAACTATCATTCTGAGCGCCGTAAAATCTCGATTAGACAGCGGGGATTTAGTTTTTAAGAGAGGTAACAATTCCCTTCATGGACAGCGTTCAAAAACATGTTTTTGCTGAATTTCAAGATATCAAAGTTGTGTGCAACTGTGTGACACTGCGTGTGCCAAAAATTGTGTTCTCATCTGTCTCAACTCTCGCACTACATGTTTTACTTTTAAAGAAGGGGTTCGAAAAAATAGCGCTTAAGCGTTTCCTCGCACTTGACTAGGTGGACCCGGAGCTGAAACACGCTCTTCAGCAAGAAAAAGTTACCGTCCTTCAAGAGACATCCAAAAACCACCACTCCACCTGTCTCATTACCTTTTCCGGGGTCATGCACGCTACAGTTCCTAATCATCCTCTCTTCTCCTTATCGTGGCTTTACCTTAATACTTGAATCGTTTAACTTTTACGGCTTACGTCAGTTCTAACTCGCTCCTCACTTTAATACGTCTCCCAGGGATCTCATAACAACTACTTCGCAAAAGCATTAAGGAAACGTGCCGGATTATACGAAAACCAAGGAAAGATGCGTGGCCGCTGTGGATGGTAAGATATATGAGTGAGCAACCACCACCACCCTGAAAGGGCGCTCAATTTTCGTCTGTACGCAGCATACCGCCTCTTCAAACGTTAATTTGTCGAGCTCGTTTGCACTCAAATTTTGCTTTAGGGGTCAAAAGCCCATCTGTTCATATCTTTCCGCAAGTGTCTGCGATAGCAGCAAGCGTGTGATATCAGTTTTACATCAATTTCCAAGTGCACCTTCTTCATAGACCTCCTGGACCTTCGTCCAACTGTTCATCACTGCTTTTGAGAAGCTATCCTATAAGGAAAGGCGCGGTAGGAGCGTTACAATGAGTGGGCACCTACACCATGCTGGGAAAGCAGGGATCAAGAATTGGTTGGCAACGTTTCCGGTATAGCTCTTGCTGAATTATCATTGTTTGTCACTTGTAAATTTTTTTGAGATGGCAAGAGATGGGATTCTTGCCACTTATCTCTGCGTGTTTCAACAGTAGGATCACAAGCGTCCTTGGTGTCTGTGCTTGTGACACTCACGAACCGAGTCGTAATGCTTACTGTGATGGCGTGCTAGATGTGTCTGCAACTGATATGTGAGATATCCTGAAAGGCATCGATAAATCTGTCGCCCTGAAGCGATTCCTTTTAGCAGGTTCCCCGTGCTCACGTCTGAGTTCATTGATGCCTATTCAAGTCTTGCCTATGAGACATTTCCCGTCCAATAGTGGTACATATAAAAAATGTGCAGATTACAAACATTAAATTGTGGGGTTTAATGTGCCGAAGCGACGTGCGTGCTGTGAGGGACGTTGAAGTGAGGGCTTCGAATTAATTTAGATCGGCCACCTAGAGTTATTTAATGTGCGCGGGCATGGCGCTGCACACAGGCGTTTTTTGGGGGGGGATTTCGCCTCTATCGAAATAGGGCCGTCGTGGTCGATGTATAACCCGCAACTTTGCGCTCAGCACGAGAATGACAAAGCCACATTGTAAACCTTTCACCTACACGATGCGCATTTTCGCCGTAACCTTGGGGCAAACTTCTGTCGTGTCAACGACACTCAAAAACCCGGAATACGATATATTACGCTCAAAGTAGCGAACTCAACGCTGGATGAGATCTGCGTCATGGTCTAGTTATCCTGTGGAAATGTGAAACTTCCCCTCATTTTTTTTTTGTTGGTTTTCGTGAAATGTCTTTCGAGCAATTTAAGTTCTGCAACGGCCGAAGGAATAGCTTTTAAATACTGAGCGGCTTGTACTTGACCCTCGGTCACAAAAGCTAGCCAAGCACTGATAAAGGCCTGATTATGTCACAACATATGCAGATGCTTTCATTGATTTTTCACTTTTTCAGTACAGTGGATTTTAGCCATGTCCTCATTTGCCATCAGAACTATCCGGGCTTCTGCTAAATGAATCATAATTGAGCTATTTCTGTATCCTGGTTTCTATGCCCTGTTTTCCTGTTAAATAAACGAACAGTGAGTGAGTGAGTGAGTGAGTGAGTGAGTGAGTGAGTGAGTGAGTGAGTGAGTGAGTGAGTGAGTGAGTGAGTGAGTGAGTGAGTGAGTGAGTGAGTGAGTGAGTGAGTGAGTGAGTGAGTGAGTGAGTGAGTGAGTGAGTGAGTGAGTGAGTGAGTGAGTGAGTGAGTGAGTGAGTGAGTGAGTGAGTGAGTGAGTGAGTGAGTGAGTGAGTGAGTGAGTGAGTGAGTGAGTGAGTGAGTGAGTGAGTGAGTGAGTGAGTGAGTGAGTGAGTGAGTGAGTGAGTGAGTGAGTGAGTGAGTGAGTGAGTGAGCGAGCGAGCGAGCGAGCGAGCGAGCGAGCGATGAAGTCTCTGATCTTTCTCGCCTAAAATATGGTTCTACTCTCTATTTCTATTTTATCTCCTTAGTCACTCTAGCAAGGATCTTAAACACGTAGTTTCTGTGCATCGAAAATTCTATGTCTCTTGTTTTCTTTCCTCACGTTTCTGCTTCCTCACAGTTTTTTTCTTGCCAGCTTCATTTCAGAGTAAAAAAGTAGAAGTCAGAAAAAAGGTGCCCAAGTTTGTTCCCGTCATGTCCTGGTTACAGTGAGGGCAACTTTCTAAATGGTGTCGATGGCAGATCCTTGCTTGCCGAGCATGTCTGCAATATACTGTTGGGGCTGTGTCCGGGGGGCCTTTTGCAACTCGCCGTGGGAGGCGGCACAGTGATCCCGGGCGTAGGTGGCAGAAGGAGCTGGTTAGGAGGTAGCGTGTTAGAAGAGGTAGATGGGGGATGGAGGAGGCTGAAGGGGATACTCTTAAGCCCTCAAGGCAGTTTGAATATCAGCGCTCCTGGAGGTTTCCTATGCCAAGTGGGTCGCCATGCTCGCAAAAAAAAAAAACAAGCAATGCGCTGTTTTCTACTCTGGCGTTTCGCCACAAGTAATCAACGTCGGCGGCTAATCTCAGTCCTGTTCTACTGCGAACGTTGCCAACTGGAAGAAAATCTGTTCCGGTGAGCTTGCATTTTCGCTTTCGAAATCAGGCCGGGAAACTCGACAAGCAAACACCAAATGAGATAGAAATTGAACCCCGTGCTATAAAGACACACAAAAGTTTCTACAGAGAAGACTACGTCTCTACTGGGCTTTTGCAGTTTTTATTGGCGCCATTATGGCTTCTATCGATAAGTTACAAGGGCTGATACATGTTCGAAAATTAAGAACCTCATTTGGCCAGCGGCATTTGCTTGCTTGTTTTCACGTGCAATGAGTGCACGCAGAATGGCAAAGACGCCGAGATCTGATTAGCAGTCTTCCTTAAGCCTCTGTTAAGCCTTCTTAAGCCCTTCTCAAACCTTAATGAAGCCTTCTATCAGACAATACAAAAAAAATGCAGAAGCAAGTATCAGCTTGCAATATAAACGACGCCAGCCTGGCCCTTTGGAAAACAAGAACAAGATGACAACTCTACACTTTTCGGCCCTCCAGTAGGTGGGCTTTTGCTCTCTTCTCAATGAGTTGTGTCATGAAAAAAAAACAGGAAAAGAGCACAGTTGTGCAAGACAGCCATGGTCTTGGTGAAGGGCCTAAGAGTTGCTTAAC
The DNA here is from genome assembly GCA_030143305.2 of Amblyomma americanum. NCBI lineage: Eukaryota > Metazoa > Arthropoda > Arachnida > Ixodida > Ixodidae > Amblyomma > Amblyomma americanum. The sequence goes on along the minus strand of JARKHS020008989.1, from coordinate 20,377 downwards.
AAAAGGAGGCAATCAGCTGCCCTCCTCTCTGGCTTGCCTGTAGAGGTGAGATGAGCATTGTCTTCTTACAATACATGCAGTTGTGCTATTTCTGTGTTTTCCTTTATTCCATCAAGCCCGGCGACGCAAACCGTCCTGCTGATTGTCTTCGTCTTGTTTCTTTGGTACCAGGCCTCGACTACATCACGCTCTTAAGACTAACATCCAATATCTTCGCGCCTGTACTCCTCGAGCTTCGTGAATAGCTGTTCCTTGTTGCACTTGTATGCCCTCTCAGGCGCTAGACACAACGAAGCAGAAACCTGTGAGCGCCCAACTGTCTTTCTCTTCTGTTTTTTTGAAGCAGAATCATTTGGCAGCTCCAGGGAAAGACGAGAGATACAGAGCTACGTATAATGAAAATACTGGACGCGAAAACTTAAAATCCATGCTGTCTATAGTTATTACTGTGCGGACTTTAAATTTTGGCCCATATTCATTTCTTTCCTCGCTTTCTTTTTCTGCTCTTGTTTTATTGATAGAATTTACTGGATAACAAAGAATTAAGCACCACTCATACTGCACCTAAATTGACCTGTTCTTTCACTTCGGTGCATACAATTGTCATTCTTAGCTTCGGTGCCTAGAAACGTCTTTATTTTAGCCATCTCCTTTTTATTTTCTGCGATAAAACCCTCTTGCAATCACGCCTTTGCTATCGGACACCAAGAAACGTTATTTTTTTATGAACAATAGCACCAGCGTCCACTACCAGCTTGCACGATACCACAGATCTCAGTTTAAATTAGGCAACGCGCGCAATATGTTTGAAGGCAATAGTGAACTCTGTTTACTTTTGTCTGAACCTGTACGTTATTATGGCTGATAGCTTGAGCAATGACAACGGCACCACGACCGATAACCGATGCAACGCCTACAGAAATTAACTCTCGAGTTTAATGGCTGCTTCAGGCGACTTTGGACGAGATGTCGCGACCCTAAACCTTGCAATTTTACATAGTAATAATAATAATTGGTTTTTTGGGGGGAAAGGAAATGGCGCAGTATCTGTCTCATATATCGTTGGACACCTTAACCGCGCCGTAATGGAAGGGATAAAGGAGGGACTGAAACCCAAATGGCTTTTTCTGCTGACGGCGCATACAGGGCATTTATAGTGCGAGGGGAACCGCCATGAATTCGAGTGAAATCTTACACTGCCCCCTGAGCCCTCCTGTCTTGTGATGCACTCCCTAACACAACCCATATCGAAAGGAAAAGCTGCCAGGCTTTTCTTACAGAAACAATTCGAGAGTAGCCAGTATAACGAGAACAAGAGGTGGCATCACCAACTCACTGACGCATTTCGCCTGCTTCACTTTCTAGTCAGAGGCGCCCACAATAGACAATATTATTGCAATAGCATTAGAGTTCATATCAGGACCAAAATCCGCCGTCCCAAGTCATGAGATTTGCTGATTGGCCGATAGAGGTCACATGATCTTGTGACAGCATCAGAGCCAGCTGACGTCATCTCAAGCTACCCGCTGTGGCAGGTGGAAGCCGTAGCAGGCGGCAGTTAAATTAGTGATTGATTGAGAGAGGTCACGTCACTTTGTGACGGCATCACAGCCTGCCCACCGGGTTGTGATATGCATGGTATATGCAAATGTCGGCACTGTCACAGTATATCGAATACTGGCTTAAGCAGCTAGCAGCACGACTGTGGCATTTGATGAAGAGCCAATTACAAAGAAAATTACGCACGTAGAAGTTGCAACAGAAGCTGTGACAAATGTGAAATCTAATAGCGTCGCGTTGCACTCTTTACATGATTTAAGCGTCCCCATGGTTTCTTGCCATTTATTTGTGCGTTGACCGCATGGCAGTCTTCTTCAACGGGGACAACACTTAGTTATCAGACTTTTGCCTCTTCACACAACTCGTAGCGTTTGTACTATTAACGATGAACAAATACATCCTTGCTCAAAACATTTCTAGTTACCCTAGGCAACAGTGCACAATATCGCTGGCGTTGATTGAATTTCGAACATGTTTTTGCTTCGTTGATCAAATTTCGCTCATGTCGAGGTCGTGATCGAGGACAGCTTTCGACTAAAAGCACAGCCTTTGACAAACATCTACAGACACATAACCTTGCTTATTGTCTACGTGACTACATACAGTCCATAAAAATAAATATAAAAAAGAAAATATATATTCATGCGCTTTCTGCAGCACTTCATATGGCAACAGCTATAACACCATAAAGTGCAAGCTTTTTATTTGGCTTGGCTAAATTTTCGCCGCAAGCGTGAATTTCGCTGCATTAATATGACTGCGCCTCAATACAGATGCATAAGGGTAAGTTCAGAAGTTGAAACAATTGCGGATAATGCACAAATGCTATCCCCATATTAGAAAAAATATGCTGCTCGTACATCTTACCAATGAACTTGACAGAAAGACAAATTTGTTCCCATTGCAAATTAGGTACTTCCAAACACCATGGTTTTATTTTTCTTTGGCGGATTGCAGGTAAAAACTCAATTTCAGGCAAGATGTAAAACAACTGAAACCCGCCGCGGTGGGTCAGTGGTTAAGGCGCTCGGCTGCTAACCCGAAAGACGCAGATTCGATCCTGGCCACGGCGGTAGAATTTCGATGGAGGCGAAATTATAGAGGCCCATGTACTGTGCGAAGTCAGTGCACGTTGAAAGAACCCCAGGTTGTCGAAATTTCTGGAGCCCTCCACTACTGCGTCTCTCATAGCCTGAGTCGCTTTGGGACGTTAAACCCCTATAAACCATAAACTATAAAACAAATGAAACACTTTGAGGAGTTTCTAATCTACAAAACTGCCTATTTCTGCATACTAATGTGCATTTTCGATTAACACCAGCTAAGCCAAGTATGACGTTCACGCTTTTGGACTTTTCTCTTGTTAATTAGCGAGTGCACCTTCAGTTATCTATCTAGGTAACTACGTGAAATTCCATGCGTCGCATACACGCCTCGCTTAGTAATAACAGCGCTCCAAATTTGCGAAACAGATAGGCGAACTCTTATTCTCACTCCTCGCAAAGCTGACTGTGTAATGTGAGGTCCAAGGGTCCTAGTGAGCATTTTATCAGCAAATCTTGTTTCAATTGCATTTTTTACAGTAGTGTAGCTTACGTTTGTTCCTGTTGAATTGAAAGTGAGTCTCATTAAAAAGCATTCACTTCCGTTACTTTGGGAGGGCATGCGAACAGCGATAATTAGAAAAACTAAAGTTAACGTCGCCGATTTCTGAATGCCAGTTGCGACGATTCGCTCCGCTAGCCAATGTTTCAACGAGAGGATGTGTCTTCCACTTTTCTTGACTCGACTTGAATAGAAATTCTGTTGTCGAGATGTTAGCTAGCGGAATGGCGCTCCCCTACCGACCCGTGTGTGCTGACTTGTGTTTGTGAAGAATATAACCTGCCTGCCTTCCCTCTACTAGAAAAAAAATGTTATTTTATTGCTGCTCAAATGAAAAAAGAAGACTCTAAGGCTATACTGCGCGAGCCTTATCTAAATATATACGTCTCAGTAATAACTTGAGACCACTTTGAAAAAATAAGCACTTCCACCATTCAATATGCAAATTTCTAGTCAGTTCGAATTTAAACTGAACATTCCGCATTTCTTGCAAGAGAGTTATACATATAGTGAATGCATTCTGATTCTGCGTAATCCATTTCAGCGAATCTTCAATATTCGTTCAAGAAGCAGAGATTGGAGTTCCGTCTTTACAAGTTACTGGAGATCGGCGAACGAGCTCATTAAGACAAAATGCGTCGCTCAGCTCTGTGTATTTTTGGTTGAGAAAGCTAACATTGATAATGTCCGTTGCTAACTGCAGTCTGACTGAAGTTTTCTTTCCATCGGAGAATCAAATAACAAAAGATTGAAATGTGAGGTCTGGTGCGCGCTGAACCTCGTCCTGCTGTTGCGCCCCGTCCTGTGGCGCAACGGTGTCCATGAGGGCTTTTTTTCAGATCACGGCCGTGCCTTCGAGTTTCAGTAATTCAAGCGCTTCCTGATATTTCATGGAATTCAATGGCACTTCCCTTTTATATAACATGCATCAAGCTATGGCTTCGTAGAGCGAAGCAACGCCAATCCCCAAGAAAATGTGTGGCGCTGAACCTTCATTTTCGGGAAGAAAACTCGTCGCAGCCACCTTTGCCGTAACCACCACGATCAACACTACCTTACGATTTTCGCCCTGCGAACTGCTGCATGGGTATGTTCCGGAGTTGCTCACAGAGAAATTCTGCCGTCCAGCGACAACTAGCTTTGAGGCAAGGTTACTGGACCTCACGGAACGCCATTCAGAAGCCCAAGACAGCTCTGTGAAAGCTGAACCCTTACAAAATGGTCTATAGACTTCCCACAAACTTTTTATAGTCTCTATTACTGTCGTTTAGACCATCTCCTTTTCTCTATAGACTAAAGTATAAGAACACCCTTAATTTCCTTTCTCTGTCGACAATCTATAGACTATGTACAGACTAAAGTCAATAGTGGCCTTAACATCATTTGTCACTAGACAGCCTATAGACTACCTATATGACCAAAGTCAATAACAATTTATATTTCAATATTTCTTTTGTCTATACGCAATTTATAGTACTTCCTTTAGGCTAACGACTATAACTATTTCCAATTTTCTTTAGTCTTCAAACAATCTATGCACATCATTTAGACTAAAGTTTATAATAATTTCGATTTCTTTTCATCTGAAGCAAATTGATAGACATCCTTGAGACCAAAGTCCAAGAACAATTTTAATTTCTTGTTTTAATTTGTTGTTTTGTTGTTTTAATTTGTTTATAGACAATCAGTAAACTTTGTTTAGGCTAAATTTTATTGCAATTTCAATTTCCTTTTGTGTAGACAGTCTATAGAGTTCCTTCAGATTGGAGTCTATAAATTTCAATTTCCTGTTGCCTATAAACAATCTACATAGTCAAATACAACTTAAGTGTGCAGTGAAGCTCCGCCCACATTCAGAACCATCCCACAGAATTCCTCCATGACAAAATGTTGATTCTTAAAGCATTTCTTAGTGCACTTCACATGAATCTACGTTCAATAAAAAAATTATAAGCTCTTGAATTCTGAGACCTGGCTTGTTTAATAAAGTCAACCAAAGCCTGATTTTGTTACCGTTGTGGTAGGCTAGCGGTGTAACACAAGGAAACCTTGAACTTTGGCCAAGTGTAGAAAAACTATTTTTTAACTTGTATCCCACTATATACCTTCCTGTAGGATGTATAGAATTTTTTTTCCTTTTAACGCCCACTCCCTCATGTAATGTCTCAACATGAAACCCTTGAGGAATCAATTAAACAAATAAACACGTCTATAACAGTTACAATTTCCTTTCTGTATTTACAATCCATTGACTTCTTTTACACTGAATTCTGCAACAATTTCGATTTCTTTTTGTATATAAACAACCTATAGACCTTCTTTAGACTAAAATCGATAAAAAGTTCATTTTCTTTGTTCATACAAACAATGTACAGACTACATTTAGACTAGTGTATGTAACAATTTAAATTTTCTTTGCCTATTGACAATCTGTAGACTGCCTTTAGACTATAGCACACAATTACAATTTCCTTTTGTCTACAAACAATATATAGACTACCCTTAGACTAAAGTCGATTACAATTTAAATTTATTTTCGTCTATTCGAGATCTATAGACGGTATATACTGGAAAAGCCAAATCGATAAGAAAGCCATTTCCCGGGATCACTGGTGATATCTCTTTCAGCTATCTCAGAGATAACGTGCTACAGGCGATCATAGCAGATCCAAATGTGACAAAGATTTTGCATTCCTGAAACAATAGCGTTCACTGGCTACTACGTAAGCCGGAGGATAATTGAATGGTTCCCTTCTAAAATCAGAGCGTGTGCTCGGCCAGTGGTTGAAGAAACACAAAGTATGATTTACTATCACATGTAATAAAAAGCTACCATATGTTAGCCAGCGTGATTAACTTAGTCGGTCAGGTTGGTGGTGCTTATTGACTTGTGTCACCTCAGCTTTTCAATAGCACATGAACTGTGAATAGCATCTTCAAAACAGTTTTCGTCGAAGTTTGGGGGGTCTAAACTTCAGCGCAGCAGTCTGTGTCGAACCTGTGAACGTGCGCTATTCTTGAAGTGTTCACATGTTGAATGAGATGAGCATTCAACGCTGCGTACAGAGAGCAACTATGCAGCGGGTGGCCGCAGCTAGAGCTAGAGCCCTCCATTTCATTTGCTATTTCGGGAATTTAAAAAAAAAATTTGCCCCGCCGCGGTGGCTCAGTGGTTAGGGCGCTCGACTACTGATCCGGAGTTCCCGGGTTCGAACCCGACCGCGGCGGCTGCGTTTTTATGGAGGAAAAACGCTAAGGCGCCCGTGTGCTGTGCGATGTCAGTGCACGTTAAAGATCCCCAGGTGGTCGAAATTATTCCGGAGCCCTCCACTACGGCACCTCTTTCTTCCTTTCTTCTTTCACTCCCTCCTATATCCCTTCCCTTACGGCGCGGTTCAGGTGTCCAAAGATATATGAGACAGATACTGCGCCATTTCCTTTCCCCAAAAACCAATTATTATTATTAAAAAAAATTTAATGAGGACTATGCACCGCCCTGCAGTATTTCGCTTTTAGGAAGGGTTGAAAGGCTCGTTTTTGTTATATCATGACGTTTATTGCACAAACAAAAGAAGAATATTTAATGCTGACAGTTAAAGCGAAGAAAGGCAGCCATTCGTGAAGCAAGGGTGTCCACAAACTGTGGCGCATGCATTGAAAATGCTCTCTCTTAAAGGAGTCGCTCGAGGCAATTTCTTTTGACCATTAGATCGTAACTGTCCAACGAACTTGACTCCGAAACGTTTCATCAACGATTCCACATTCGTCCTTGAAAATCCTGAAAATCAAGGTACAAACACGGGTGTGAGAATTCAGGAATGTGCCCATCTCTGACAAATACCGGTAGAAGAGTACCAAAGCGTATTGTCCTGCGCACGATTAACATATACCATTCATAGCTTTCCCATTTGCATTCCTGTTTTTATGTAAAAGTGCGGCGAAGGAACAATCGGAAAGCCAGTATTCTTTCGTTCCTCTCAATATGCCTGCTGCTTCGGAGCCGATGAGCCGCTGGTGTCGGCCATACCTGTTTTCAGAACACAAACCCAAAAAAGACTTTATGCTATTCATCATTTAATTATATTCGAAAAGTGTGCATGTACTTGTCAGTGGAGACAGCGCGTATGGACAAAGCAGTAAAGTATTGGTTTTGTTTTCCCGAAAACAATACGGTTTTTAAAGCGTCAGTTGAGAGTTTAAGCATATAACGAAACTGCCCGCTGTGGTCTTGGATACCAGCATAAGCTACTCACGGCAAGCAGGCGAATGATAAAGATACGCCCCTGAAATTGGGTTTTGTTTCCCGTTTTACGCTGAGATGACAGAAAATTATTCACCCTACAAGCGACTGTGTGCGCGGATGAGTCGGTGTCGGCGTGTTCTCTCGTGGATTACGTTGTCAACGAAACCCAACTTAATATCATGCGCTGAAGGCAAGTCTACACGATGACGTTTTATTGATTCGGTCTTCTAAACCACTGTAAGCAGAGGTGTGTGCGTAGAATAGGATATTTGTGCGACAAACTTTCTATCCTCCTCTGTCAGCGGCGCTATAATCTGCAGTAACCATTGGGCTCTCAAGTAATAATGCCGCTTTTGTTTATGCTTTTGTGTTTTTCTTAACTCGCGAAAAAGGTAGGCGATGAGCAGCCCGTGATGTTAAGGCAGTCCTCGCGAACTGCGTGGTGTTTTTTTCGTGCTGTAAGGTAGTGGCGCGGCCAGAAAAATAGCTTAGCCTGGCAATAACGGCCGAAATGAGGCTATGCCTGAGCCAGCGCCGTGTGAGCTCGATTTGTTTGGCGCCTCCGGAAACGCACACTCCTATTCTGGGGTTGGTTATGTTTATCTTTTTAGTGTTTGTATTATCGCCTGTCCGGTCCATGAAGCCCTGTTCACTGAGAGGTGTGCATCACTCGTTACGTGTTAACGCTTGCTCAGCGCGCCTCTTGGACAACGACGTTTGCCCAAAGATGTTTTGTAATGCTGTTAGTGGAGCATGGGACGTTTTTTCAAAGTTGCACTCATACGGCGCTGGACGGTTACTAATATTGTGATGTCGGAATAAAATCCGATGCCAGCGCGAACAGCCAGCGTGTACAAACACCGCGAAGGACCTACGAGCTACATCCCTTTTCTCCTTTCCTTCCACAGGTATGAAATCGTCCATCCCTTTAATCCGAGCCTCTGGCCGCCGTCGCTGGCCTGCGAGCTCTTCGTTTTTAAAGCTGAGTAAAGGTCGCCTCCCCAAAAGATGGCTTACATTTCGTTTCGAGAGCCTCCTTAACGAACCCCGCTCACGCGAGCACAAATTTCTCCAAGTGCATTTGTACTAGAGGTCGAGTACGCGTTTCTAATCTCAGACTGCTGCATTACGGAGGCTTCAAAGAGTTTTACTCGGTGCTGATTTACGCAAACGAATGCAATTCTGCTTGCGCTGTGCGTTATTATGGCAGTGCCTGTCGTTGACGACATGCAGTTTCATTCAACTGCGTCAACTGCGTGGAAGAAACTCCTCTTTACTGCGCTGCTCGGCCTAAGTGAATTTCAGAGATATTTCACCCTGATGGTAATGCGTATGTTGTCTCGAGCTCACACCTTCGCTGTAAAGGTCACAGCTGCAGCCGCAATGTCCAGCATTAGTTTTTCTGAATAATGCGCGTTGTATGGAAACGCTGCAACCCGCTTGTTCCGAAGAGCGCACGCTTATGTACGACAATGCTGTTTTCTCCTTGTGCTTGAAGTTATGGGCGCAGAACTCTGGTGGACCGATTGGTGGTCTGCCTGGTAGGATTTGTACGGCTTGTGCCTGTTGTAGTATCGGCGTACCTGAAAGGTTTCACACAGCGCAGTCTTGATAGAGCTTGTTTAATAGTGGGTATAAATGTAACAATATTTTTGTGCTTAGATCCCTGCGTGAGGAGCATTGAATGTGGACTTTATTGGAGTGCCATTCTCAACAGCTCGTAGTGAGTCATTGCTGACATGTTGCACAATTCATCGCAGTCTTCTCTTCTCACGTAAAGGAAATACATTACAGGGATCAGTCTTGGTAGTAGGTAGTCAGTGCAGAGGGATAGTGCTCCAGAGATTGTGAGTCTTTATTAAAATGCGTTATGAAAACCATTTAGAATTTGTAATGCGTATTTACTGACACGTTGAAGCCGGCGCGATGGCTGAGTGATTATCGTGTTCGGCTGCTGACCCGAAAGACGCAGGCTTGATCTCGGCTGCGGTGGTCGAATTTTGATGGACGCGAAATGTTAGAGGCTGGTGCATTGTGCGATGTCAGCGCACGTTAAAGGAGCCAAGTTTGTCGTAATTATCCGCAGTCGTCCACTACAGCGTCTCTCATAACCTGAGTCGTCTAGGGAAGTTAAACCTCGTAAAACCAAGCCAAAACAATGAAGATTACATTTCAAGATTAGGATAGTCAAGGTACGTCTTGCATTGTAAGCATGTGTGTAGAGATGAGGTCAATGTTTTTTATTTTCAGTAACACTTACTTTTTTTCTTGTGCTGTGTAGTTCAACATGCCCGCATGGTTGGCAGCAGGCAACAGGCCAAAATGACGCTTCTGAGGAAACTAGTCGGACCGTTACATTCAAATTTTAATTGTATAATGTGGTGCGTTTTTTATAGTGTATTTCCTAAGCCTGCAGCAGCGATAACCTGAAAAATAAACTCAGTTCGTAAGTACACTCATCGTCATGTCAATTGTGAAAGCTGTGTGCTGACATTTTCCAACGGTTGTAGATTAAAGACAATTGTATACTGAAAGCTTAGTAGCAGAGGTGTACAGACTGTCTATAGACATAGAGCTAAGAATTTCCCCGACATAAATCTACATAATGTCTATAGAAAGTTTATAGACCTGTGTCTACTGGACGAGTAGAATTTTGTCTACAGACTCTTTTAAACAAAAACCTAATAGAAGTATATGGCCATAAGTCAATAGATCATCTGTAGACTGTCCCTAGACCTGTGTCTATTAGACTGTCCGTAGACTTCTGTCTATAGATCGCCCATAGACGAAAGTCTACTAAAAGTGTACGGCCATCAATATATAGATTGTCTACAGAGTAGTTTATAGAATTTGTCTATGCAAATTCTATAGGCCTTATTTCCAGAAGTCTGGACCGTCTAGAGACTGTCTAAAGAAATTTTTGTAAGGGAAACAACGAAAACACCGCTACGATGAGTCACATCATGATGCAAAGTCCCAAATTGGTCAGTACGTTTGGCTTCGGCGCAAAGAACCCATCATAGATGGCACATCCAAGCCCGCCCCCTCCCCCCCCCCCTCCCCCCCGTTCAGGGCCTGTATAGGATTGTTAACCAAAAGACACCCGTCACCTTCGTCGTTCATCGAGGCCCGGCCCACTCTGCCAGCGCCTTTCCAAGGGACGAAAGAATTGTTTACTCAAGCCAAATGAACCCATTTCGTGCACTGTAAGTCGACCAAGCTCTCGTAAACCTACAAGCAACGCCGCTTGCCACGCCACTTGAATGTGCAAAGAATGACAATGGCGGCACAGAATTATCCGCTACGCTACCAAGTGAACCAGTGCGAAGTATAATGCGACAGAAAACTGTCCCCTGAAGCACTTGACCTATTCGCGGACAGTCTTCAGGACACTGTCGCAGCAGAGGAGCCCCCTGTTCCCAGTCCACCACGTCGCCATACTGATCATCTGAGGTGACTCCATGACCCCAAGAATATATGTGGAAAACTGGGGAAGTCCTTTTAAAAGGGGTTGGATGTAAAGTCTGCTGCCCGCTGAACCGCTTATTACTGTTGCGCATTGTTGGCTGTGCAGCTCCGCCACACATGGCTACAGCAAGGAATCAGCTGGCAACTATGGACCCTTGGAGACGCTAGTCGTGTGACGCCGAAACCAGGTGCGCTTTTGTTGTGTAATGTCGGACTCGTCGTAATCCGATATAGCCCGGTGAACCTCAAACCTTTTCCAGATTAGAGTGTAAAAGCACACAGCTCGTTCTGAACTTGAGGCTTTTGGTTTCTTTTCTTAGCTGTGCGGTTTTCCTCTGCAACAAAGACTGGCTTATCGGGCGAACTAAACTCTGAAAAGTGATGACGAAGAGTCCATTTAGAGTTTGCCGGCCAGATACATCCGTTTGTCTACGTGAATAGTCGGTCAAACCACTAAAAAATGCGCAAAATGGAAGGAACAGAACAATGAAACAAATATGAGTGCTATGCAGTGTTCCTAAGTAGGATGTCTCAAATTATCTGGGTTGATTAAACATTCACAATCATAGAAAAAGGCAATTAACAATGGTAGGAACGATTGCAATATCTTAATACTGAACATATTTAACTGATTCGACATCAGCCAAATGCTATAAAAGCGCGAATAGCTAATAAATTAGGCAGTTACGCACCTGGAGTACTTAGTGACTGGCACAAACTGGGCACTGATGTATTCTCTCATGCGTGCTATGCGCTTGTACGCTTCTTGTGTGACAGGGTTACGCATGAAGAATCGATCTTGTTAAGCGATCCTGTTAGAGTTCTTTGGGTCACCTAAGGTATTCTTACGTTATTTTGAAGGATTCACATTGTCTTCAAAGAGCGAAATGTAAGTTAATATGTAGTAACACGCATAGTTATCTCGATAACTTGCGTTGGAAGGGGGGGGGGGGGGTGTTGTAGATTCATATTTTCAAAATGCGTCTCTAGAGGAGGGGCGGAACATAAATAACTTCTTTTCTTCTGTTCTGCCGGTCTTTAACGATTTTTTCCTCCGAATACGACGCCCCTGAGACAAGTGCGTCCATGAATTGCCAACGAGGCGGCCGCATTTGAGCGTGCTTGAGCGCCCTTGATCGCAGGTGTGGGCGAACACCACTCGACTGCTCTCGTTCTCAGAATCTGCGGACAGCGCGTCTCCCTAAATCCGATATCGCAGGGAATAAGAGTGCGCGCGTGCAAAGAAAAAGACGACATGGGGCTTCTCTCGCCTCGCGTCTTTTTTCGCGGGCGATGCGTGCCAAGGATTTGATGCATCTGTGATCGAGTATAAATGCCGTCTCTTCGTGAGCTAATGCTATGGTTGGACTTAGGAAAAGAATTGAAAAAAAAAGGTGTCCTTTCTTCCTGAGACCGTTTTTTTTTCTCACTGAATAGAAACATTGTTTCGGGATCCCTCTTGCGTACACAGCAAGTTATGGAGCTCGCCTTCCTACTCGTATATTCCAGTGAGTAGGGCACCGTAACTAATTCTCAGTAAGATGATTTGCGCCTCGCCTGTTCTCGGTAATCAGTCGGAAGTAAGTTGTGTTTCTGGTTGCCGGGTTCCGGATAAACTGAGCTGATTTATTCGCATTTCATTTTCAGTTTTTTTTTTCTTTTTCAGGGTGAGATGCGTCCACGCAGCCTTTTACGTCCGCCGGAAGTCCGGCGATTAACACGCTTAGGACTTACGAACCTCCGTCGGAAGTTTCGTTTTCTGCCCGAAAACAGCCACTGAATGTCCGTCGGACCATCCGATGCAAAACCACGAACCAGGTGTAGTTCACCCGGCGGATGATCGAGCTCGGATATACTGACGTTTCTCGGAACATCTTAGGGGCAGCATGCATACCCACGTTTTTTCGCGGTTTTAGCATGCTTTTCTCCACAAACCCTTAGCAGCAGACTGTTTTGAATAAGAACGAAATAACTATAGCAACACGTGCAATGAAAAGTCAGCACGAGAGAGCTGCTTTAAAAGCGACAAACACGATACACATGCGGCGAATTACATACATCACAGCAAACACACTCACAGTGATCTGTCCACGTAGAGAGGAGGGCAGGTTTGTCTAGAGCTCTCGAGCGGTGGGATGATAAGCAAATAAAGTTAAATTTTACGCAGCATAAGCGTGAAGTGCTTATTCCAGGACGATGTTGCATGTCTATCAGGTTGTGCGCGAGAACAAATCTGATCTCTGAAATTCAGAACCAGTTCTGAAAATTTGGTTCCCTTCCTCCGCAAAGCACCGCTTGGATGCTACAGATAAGTGAGCTCAGTACTTCTTTCGAGCATTGAAAATGAGTTACGCAGTAGATTCTAGGTGTACGGACGTGAGACGACGCTACGACGCAAGACAAACTTTTTCTAACGAATTTTTTTTTCCAAGCACTAGTGTTACTTGACGGAACCAGGGCGCGTTTTCACCCTTTCTTCCCTTCAGTAACCACTCACTCACTAGAAATGTTCCACTGCCTGACTTCAGAGTAAAACGAGGCCTAATGGCAAATTTCTTCTTTCTCTTCCTATCAGATGTTCTTGGCCGAAAACAAGCGCCACCTACAGAGGCACGAGATGCTCTTTCGTTAATGACAAGAGCCACACAATCGGTGAACAGCGCTTGACAACAACAAAAAAGAAAACGCCGAAAAAGTGAACATACGCACACAGCAATATCCGATCGGCGGCCAATTTTATTGCCCACTTCAGCGCGGCTTGCGATCGGCTTTGGCGAGTTCTGACATTTTAGTGAAGCTACCGTCGCTCTTTTTCCTTTACATCAGCCTTTTCTTTTCCAAGCTGAAATGAAAATAAAAAGAAAGAGTAGAAATATCTTTGTGTTTAAAATTGCAATTTAATGTCGGTTACGATTAGGCGGCATTTTTTCTTCGGCTGAAAGCAATGCACGATTCAAACGATTTATGATTCCGTTCTCGGAAGAATCCGGTAAATGTAAACAAACTTAGTTGGCCAAAATCAACCGTTCGCGTTGTGCGAGACTCGCTTTCTGTTTATTGGAAAAAAATTGAAAATTGTTTTTTTTTTGGGGGGGGGGGGGAATGAAATGGCGCAGTATCTGTATCACATATCTCGACGGACAGCTGAACCGCGCCGTAAGAGAAGAGATAAAGGAGGGACAGGGAGATTAAAAGAAGAAAAGTGTCGTATTGGAGGGCTCCGGAATAATTTCGACCACCTGGGGATCTTTAACGTGCACTGACATCGCACAACACACGGGCGCCTTAGCGTTTCGCCTCCATCGAAACGCAGCCGCCGCGGTCGGGTTCGGGCACGGGTACTCCGGATCGGTACCCGAGCGCCTAACCACTGAGCGACCGCGGCGGGTTGTATATTGAGCAAATACTCCATTTGTCATAAACTAAAGGAAAAGGTACCGGCTGGTGTCAATAATGAATTATAGTAAGGCTCGATGCTGAGGTCCATGTGTACATATGCGTGTATTTGGCGGGCGGTTTGGGTGGTATAGCGGCGGCTGCGTAAATGTAATTCGCGCGCTACGCTAAGTATGGAGCAAGTGGCCAAAAAGTGTCTGAGCATTGCCTCCGTGCCGGGAGCGGGGCAAAAGTACATGTCAGTGGATGGGCCTGTGATGTCCAGGGCGCTCTGACCGCAGGAATCAGCACAGAGCCAACTCGAATTCCCCAAGCGACCTCCTCATGGTGACTTAGACCACCGGGAAGGTTACATCCATGCGTTGGAGTTAATGCACTCATGGAGCGCAGCAGAGGTTCTTTTTGTAGATGGGCTGTGTCTTCATCTTAAAGGTTGCTCGCATGCACGAAAACAAGGCGGCTGCTTAACAAGCAGCGCCATTGCGCACTTGTCGAATACAAAGAAAGCGTGGCCTCTGTGTCCAAGCAACTGTGCAAAAGAGGGCCATGCAGATACAACGCCACATGCTGCTCTGACAGACTGCAATATGGGCAAGTTTGTCAGAAGCAAATTTGAGTTTTGCAAAGCTCAAGAAATAGAGTAAAGGTCACTGAGCTAATTAGAGGGTCTATTAAAAGTCCTCACTTGGCAGGTCTCTCTGATCCTGCCCTCCTCCTCCAACATCCAGACACGAAATATACCTGCTTATTGCCGTCTGGCCTCCAGGCATTTTTTTTTCTCGCATTTCAAAATCTCTCCGAAGAAAGATGCCCCTCGTAAGGCCACCACAAATACCGATTCAGATGTCTGTTTTAGGATCTGCGCCGCTCTTCCTTCGAATATACGGATTCGGCTTCACATGTGCGGACCTTAATCGGACGTCTGCCGAACAATGTTGGCCGTCTGGATTAGAGCAAGAGCTGACGGCATCTCGATAGTACATCTCAGATGTACTATCGGGTACAAAAGTGTCCATTACGTGTGAATGGGAACCGAATGTTATAGCTCAGTTCTCACCCAGAGGCTCGATACCCAACTTGTGGAGGTTAAAGCTAGGCTTACGTGCTATAACATGCTTTAGTAAATTGAGCTGTTTGTCGGAAGAGGTGGCAACCATCGGCCTAGATTGATTTTCGAGTGGGAAAAAGTGCTAAACTGATCGTTGCCCCTTTTGCGAACTACCACAGCGCTCCACACAGAGGCAACGTTGCAATCCTGATGACAACTTCGGGAAGCGCAATGTATGCCATGTAGGACAACATTTTCGAGAACAAGAATTATCCCCGAAAGGGGAAACTTGGTCGTCGATTACGTGTGACGAAGCGATAGTATAGACGCTCCCTATAGGCATCCTAACATGTGTTGTTTGACGGTTAGACTCCCAACCGACGGCTGGAGGAAGTTGCGACTAGCAGTTCCAAGCTACATCTTACGCAAATTCGAACACGATCAGTCCCGAACTAGCGCGACAATTTGGTGGCCCATACTCCTCCCCCAGAGACCACCGCCTCCACAGATGTGACGGCGATATAACAACACCGGGAAAACGCCTTAGCGGGCTCCTATTCCTATAGCATAATAATTCTGTATGGCGACATATTCTTGGTCTTCAGATTAAGTGCCATTACCTGTCGAAGCGTCCCTCAGAGCAAAATCTGTTGATTCGCCAAGTAAAAGCTATTGAGCACACATAGAGCGTTATCTTTAGCTTCCGCATTGTTTTAAGCAATCATCACAAATATCTCGAAACTGCGCAAAAGATCGCTGACTTTCTCTGCTGCGTCGCACCCAGGTTGAGAAGCAAGTAGTACTCAAAGATGTAGATGGGACGAAAAGCACTACACCATCCCATAATGCATTCATCCTGTTTAAATTTTTACTTAAGGAACGAAATGAAATGCAGTTTAATGAATACTCACTAACTGCAAGCCAAGCACTAAATCTGCTTTTTAACTTCGATCTGATACCGCACGCGCTTATCTTGGGTTAGAAATGCATCGCTGCACTAATTTACGAACTTCGTTATGTTGCAAACAAAGAACAAACAAGGCGTCATCAATATGTGCTCTTACTGCTAGGACTTTTCCACATTATATACCGCCAACTTCAAATCATATACTCGGGTACAGGTGCAGGGGTTAGCGTAAATGAAATAATTAAATTTCGAAACACCAGAAACCAGTGTACTGATAAGGTAATCTTTATAACGCGTGATTGGGCTATGCTCAGTGACAACACATGACACAGATCTCACTCAAGTATAAAAATATGACAATGAAGAACTCCATTGCAAACACATGAAAGCAAAAACAAAAAATAGCTCTAACTACGAGAGTAAACCGTACGAACCGCTGTAAGAGCCGGAGTCAGACTCTCGTCCTGGCTTCACCACAGCGCGCACTTTTTAGCATTCATGGCGGAGCCTAAGCGGCATTCGTACGCTTCAGAAAAGTCTTGGGCATAGCGCAGCGCAGCTGCCACGTCACGGCCAGCTTTCGGTGGCGCCCTGTCTTGCTGTCCCGTCTTTTCGCACGACTGCATCATAAGGTTGACAAAGAACAGCTGACGATCCGAGAGTACGCGCTCTTCATCGAGAGCCAGCGCCTGCATTTTGTCCCGGAATTTCTTCTGAAAAAGCGCGTAGGCAGTCTGCACACTCAGAACATCCCGCACATGCCTGAAGCGATGTGATGACCGCTCGACAGAGGTGTTCATGCAGGTCTCGGCCCGGAGAAGTCCCATCGCCGATTGCTCAGAGAGCCACTGATTGCTGCTGTTCGCAGCGGCAGCAGCTAATACAAATACCATATCGAAGACGCATCTGGCCATGCGGGGACCAGCACGCATTAGCTGCTCTTCATCGATGAATCCGGTGTAGATACGTGTGATATTAAAGACGAGCAGGGGAACGTAGAGCGTCGGTGGACTGAGCCCACTCCAGCAGTTCGTGGTGAATACAGAGCGCGGCCAGCGCTGTGAGGAACTGCGTTTGAGGGACGCCAGAAAAGTGTACTCGTGGTTCGTCACGTAGGACTCAAGGCTGCTTCTGTTTGTCGTGGAGGGAAAGCTCAAGACGTGATGTTCCACGACAGCCTCGTCATTGATCCAGTCCGGACCAAGGACGCGAAGCGCAGTCATCGACAAAAGATTCCCGACGGCGTCCTTGGAGGCGGTGTCTAAGTACGCCGAAGCTTGAATCTCGCGGTTAAAACCTTGAAACAATTCGCGACTGAGATCTGAGAAGATTGCTAGAGATGCATGCTGTTTGACGTCTTCGAGGACAGAAACGAGGACTAAAGGGACCAAGGCTTTTTCCACAGCACGAACGCAAAGCTGCCAACGAGACACGTCACTTGGCCGTCTGCCGTAGAGCAAAGTGCTCTTGAAGTCGATCATATCAGTGTAAGGAAGGAAGGGAGACACTTCGATCATCAGGCGAACGCCAATATAGTTCATGACCGTATGAGTGTCCGTGTCGTGGACCAGGCTGTATATGCTGTTTACGAGATCGGAAGACTCGACCACGACCTCTGAACTCAGCGTGCTGAAGGGTATATCTTCAACATCTCGAAGAAGCTCGGCAAAAAAATTGAGCAAGTAAGGCGATGACTTCAGGACTTGGATTTCAGGGATGCTCTCTCCGTCGAGAACGAGTTGGCCAAGTTGCTCAAGATCGCTAGCGAATTTCACTATGCTGAGGGCGTGCAGTGGCGGCAGATAATCTTTCTTGAGGGCTTTGATGGCAGTAAACACCGCTTCTGTGTACAGGCGAATCACCTCGTTGGTTTCGACTCTGCCACTTGCTGTAAGCATTTCTGGAGGACCTACTGACAGAAGATCTGGACCTGCAGTCCTTGATGGATGGGAAGCAACACCAACGGAAAGAAGCGTAGCGGCTCCAGTCTTTCGCAACACTTTGGCAGCTATCTCCCAAACAGATTTGCTGCTTCGCACAGGCGGCGTAAGTGGGAATCCTTCGAGAGACACGTCGTACAACAACTCCAGCAACGGGTTCCAGCCTTCATCATCGGTACGTATGATGCTCATACATTTATCGTGGAGATTTCTGATCAAACGAAGGCCGCCCGACTCATTCGACGTTCTTCTTATCATTGAATACACCTTGTTTTCGAGAAATATCGCGTAGTCATCGTCGAAATTGATTGAATAGCTTGTAGGCGTTGACACGGAGTACTGACTTGTCCAACGGTTGCACACGAAGGAGTAAAAGTCGTCACATGGGTCCACGCTGTCCCAAGAAAGCAGGCTGCTTAGGTGCAACGCATCCAGTCGGCAGCTGGAGGAGACACAGGTTGATGAAGTCAACCCCCTAGCTTTACTGGTGCCTGAAGGGTCCAAGGGTAGCAGTAGAAACCCGACGACCAGAATAAGGCCAAGGACAAGGCAAACCGCCACTGGGTAAAGGAGGCAATCTTTGAGAGGACTCCTTTGCATATGCTCTCGTAAGATGCGTTCTTGAGGTACACTTTCATCTTCTTCTGGACGGTCTGAACCCACCGAACGCTTCCAAGTCTTTCTGTTGTAGCTTGTGCGCAGTGCCGTCCTGGGGTTTCTCCATGCTGTTCCAGATATGCTGGCTCGATTCGAATTCCTTGCTATGTCTTCCGAGCCGACGCTATAAGTGGCATCGAGCTTCCTCTGCAATTCCTGGGGGTGGCATCTCTTCAGTGGACTAGCCAGGCCCTGCTGAAGGAGTGAGGAGCCTTCCAAGGCATCTTCTTTCGCAGAGTGCTGAGTACGAAAGGTGGGCTTCAAACAGCTTTGTTCCTTTAATTGACGACGCGCTGTTATTGCCACTTCGCGGTCGCCAGTAACTGCGACAAGGGAGGATATGCGTCCAGGAGTTGGCTCAAACTTGGAATTTCTTTTGGGTGAGTACGCCTCCGATTCCTCCGCCAGATCACCTGAGCTGGTGCCGCTGGTCGAACTCGAACAAGTCTTCGCACTCAGCAGCCGTACTTTGCGCGTATTGGCAGCATCTGGATCGGTGTTCTTTTTGGGTATCTTCGTTGCCCAATTCTTAGGCTGCGAAAAGTTTCCCGGGTCGCGTCTGGCTTCAAGGTCCCGCATGTCGTCACTTTTAACGCTTGAGTGCCTCGGGGTCGTGAAGCCTGGTAAGCGCGAAAGGCGTCGTATCGTTGCAGATGGCAGTTCGGCGTTCACACTTTCTGTAAACAAAGGTTCTCCGGTTTCTGTACACGACGGATAAGGTGTAGCGTTCGCCGGACATGTCGAATTCAGTACGTCGAACGTCGCTGCAGAGCTCGCACCACTTTTCAACGTCTTCACCGTTAACGCCTTCGAAATACACTCGCTTCGCTGCGACTCACTGTGACTCGCACTCGACACCGACACCGACTCGCTGCGGGCCGAGCTGGACGAATCGCTCGAACTGCTTCGTGTCGAAGGTGTCCGACGCTCACGTGTGCTTGCTTCAGAGTATGTGCGCTTTCCTTCGAGCCGCCGAGGCGCTGAACTCTGCGAAGACGCGGAATCCTCTTTGGCGGCTGGTTTGTGGTTTCCAGGAGCGCCACCCGTTGACGACGGTTCCTCTTCGGCGGATTTGACGAAAGTGCCTGAAAGAGCACAGTTCGGGCGAGCCGCATTTTGGGCTTGAGAAGACCGGTCGCTCGAGGTTTGGGGATTTCTGGGTACATCGAACGTTGCCTCCGATAATGACCGGCGCCTCTTGACCTTCGCCAATGTTGGCTTCTGCTTGGGGCTGACGCTAATGCCCTTGATCGCGCCTGGGCTAAGCTTGGAGACCGGCATGTTCAGGAAGCTAAAAGTCTTCTTCTACCTTCTTTCCTTCTTTTGGGACGACTGCACAATTCGAGACACTCCTCAAATCAACTATACTCACATTCTAAATCGCAGTCAGTTTCTCAACAGCTGTTGACATCAGCTTTTGGAAAATATGAGAACACACACGTAGAGTTCAGCGAGGCGCAGCTGCTCTCAAACTGTTCACATTATCTGCACAAAATCGAAGAAGAGTATATGTATTTTTCAGCCACCAGGGTGACCACTTGTCAGTATACCAA
>JARKHS020008988.1:0-29564 GCA_030143305.2 Amblyomma americanum | reverse complement strand
GAAACCTTTATTTTCGATCAGTTAAGTAAGCAAAACAGCCCGAAGGTATTTGCGTTATTCATTTCAACCCTAGCCGCGGTGTCTCGAGCGAGGTTCTCTTGCGCAAAGATCTGCGTCTCCAGTCGGAGAGAGATATGGGGCAGCTGCACATTCCCGCAGGCGCAGGTGGAGTCGATAATGTTGTATTGAAACAGAGCTGGAGAAAGTGCCTCACTTTCGAGCGCCTCCCGGTCGTTGTCCCCAACTCAAGCCCCAGGGAGGCTCGCGTACGTCTCGTTGGTTGCGCAAGCAGCCTCCGGTCTCTCTGCGAACAGCGAAACCTCCGATCGATGTGCCAACAAAATATCCGACCACCGGCAGCCGTGTACTCAAATTTTCATTGAGGCATTGGGGTCGCCTTCGCTTTTATCTTGACTCACCTATATACGCGTAGGTGGTCGAAACAATCCTCGTCGGTCTTGCTTGGAGTGCAATATAGTTCAGCCTCACAATGAGGGCATTAAGGGAGAACGACATCCTTGAGACACCGAGATATATGAGTCTCCGGCGAACGTTCGTAAGGTTCAATACACTTTATATCGCTCACTACCAATACATTTTCCTCGTAAAATTTCGTATTAAAGAAGCTTTCGGGAACAGCGGCCTAGAATATTCTATTGTGTGGTGTCAAGAAACGTCATGAAGTAATAACAATTGGTTTTGGGGAAAGAAAATGGCGCAGTATCTGTCGCATATATCGTTGGACACCTGAACCGCGCCGTAAGAGAAGGGATAAAGGAGGGAGTGAAAGAAAGGTAGAAAGAGGTGCCGTTGTGGAGGGCTCCGGAATAACTTCGGCCACCTGGGGATCTTTAACGTGCACTGACATCGCACAGCACACGGGCGCCTTAGCGTTTTGCCTCCATAAAAACGCAGCCGCCGCGGTCGGGCTCGAACCCGGGAACTCCGGTTCATTAGCCGAGCGCTTTAACCAGTCATCCACCGCGGCGGGTGAAATGTCATGAAAGAAACGTTATTCCGCTCAGGGTGCACGCAGAACGCTAGCAAGGGTTCTCACGGTTGTTGCCGTTCTCACGGTTGTTGCCCTCAGGGTGCGATTGAAGCAGCATCTAATGATGCTGATGACTGCCACTGCCAGATGTCCTCGGAAAAAAAAATTAGCAGGCCTTGGTTGTTTCGCAAACACATGACATTTATGGCGACAGCACTACCCATAAAACGACGACCCGTGCGCATAATGTATTGAAAGCCGTCTGGAAGGCAGGACGAATCCTGCTACAACAAAGAGAAGTTACTTGCGTGATTACAAAGTTCCCGCAACAACTAAGATAACAGCTTTCCCCACGGTTTTCGTTATAGCTTGATGAAATTTCGTCGTTCTAAATCCTTCCAACCTTCAGAGCGTTCACTGCTCGAGAAGAAGCGATCGCAGTCGATGACCGACTTTAACCTCAACAAGGCACGTGCTCTTCCATGAACAGCCAGCCTTTTAAACTTTGTTGCACGCCGAAAGTGAGGCACTGCGAGCCCGCGCACATTGATGTCAAGTGCATTCATTGTGTCAGCGAAGGAGTGGAGAATGGTCGCATCAGGCATGGCTTCCAATAAAAGTAAAGTTGATATATTATTTTTTGAACATCCGCCACCGCCGAAATCATCTTTTATATATTGTATTATGTCCCACTAACGTCAACTAGCAATTTGCTAGAAATATAATTTTTGTCTTCAACAAAAGTTAATAATCTGAAGCTTTCTCGAAAAACTAACGTTTAAGAAAAGCGAAATTTGGTTGGACGCACCCACGTACAATGTGGTCTATGTGCGCACTTAGAGTTGTCGCTGTCACGTCCCTTTTCGTCTTCTTTGCCCCTTCACTGAGAGCTTCATTCAGGCATCCACTTACATTGATGCAGTCGCGACGCCTTTTCTTTCTTTAACCCTTTGATGCTCAAAATTTTACCTTGTTGTTCAAGCAGCCCAAACCATCGGGAATAACGTATGGTGCATAAGAAATCACATATATGCTGTCAGGGAATTAAACATTATTGGCAATGGCAAAGAAGTTCTTTTTTTTTCCTTGGCAGTTCCTCTTCTTTTCTCTTTGCTCGCACGTCCACAAACCATTGCTAGATTCTATTTCGTACTTCTAAAGGACTAAATAAGATATATGTGGAAGAGCGCCGAGGTGATCAGGGAAGAAACTCAGGCTAAACCTAACACGGGTTAAGCGTAAATCGAGAAGAATTTTTTGGCAAGATAACCGATGCTCACTAAGGATAACGCAATTCATTCCTAGAGAAGGCAAGAGCAGCAGGAAGCGGCAGGAATTTAGCTGGGCCGATGAAATTAGCAAGTTTGCAGGGATATGATAGCCGCAGCAGACGCAGGACTGGGCTAATTAGAGAGGGATGGGAGAGGCATTTGTCGCGCATCGGGCGCAGTCAGGCTCCTGTTGATGATGATGTTAATTTGTGGCTGTACATTGTCCTGCTGTCAGTCTAAAAGTCATCCGTCGTTCAGCTTTGTTGTTAACGCGCGATAGATTTTCAAATCGCCTCATTCAGTACATATTTTCAACAAAAATAATTGAGGGATGCCATCTGCTTTTTTTTATACTGTGGAATTCAAAGGGCCTTGTCTTACAACATATTGCAAAAGAAAGGTCAAAGCTGGCGAAGTAGGTGCAAAAAGATAATATTTCAGCTGTTTCTCCTGAACACCGCAGGGCATGAAATGTGTGAAACAAAGTTTAACCTAATAAATAAAAGAAATGGAACCATGATTATTCCATCGGAGAAATTTTGAATGATTGCGGTAGTAATATAGCGTTCATGATGTACTCAAGTACTGCTTCAATATGTTTCTATTAAAACTAACACCTGCGAAAGCAACGCAACCGTTTTCATTTGTGCCTCGCAAAGGCGCTGCCGGCGCTCGGCCATAACAATTGGGTGGCGCGCAGGCCGACTCCAATTTATGACGATTGTGACGAAGGTTAATACGGTATTCATCATTTCTTATGCTCATGTATTCACTTCAGAGCTCAATACAGAAAGGCAAAATAATCGGCAGTGAGCTGCAGTTTGATGAAGAACGAAGCCCCTCTCGATCTGAGGCCGGCGTTTTTCCGCTAAGTGGTTTCCGTAGTCGACATCCTTCGTTGGTTGACCTGTTCGTCTGACGTCGATAGCGTGCTTGTTGAAAAATGCAGACTGCGTCCCGCGAGGTTTCACTTGAGGGAAGCCCGATTCAGCCTGCTCGCACCAAGGACCAAAGGAACGCAAAAGCTAGGCTCGGCGTGGGTGATGGTTGCTTTCGAAGTAAGAGAAAAGAAAAACACTATGCATTCAACGTCCGTGTCCGACGCAGCAGGAGTGCTTCCGCCACTATAGTCCCAGCCCGTCTGGGACGTGCAGGATTAATAGCGGCATTAAAAGGTCGCATAGGTGCGGTCTTCATGGGCCGAGTCAGATCGTCAAGGAGGAATTGGTGTACGTTATATTTTGGGGAAGGTAGTGTAGCATGTTTTTTTTTAATTTGTTTTACTTGTCGCCTCTACGTCAACTGCGTATCTGTTGCGTCGCTTGGAGCGTTTCACTGCGTGCGCTACCGAGCGCACCTGTTCATAAAAAGTAGTTATCAGCTGCCTAACAAAAGACTTCCTTCAAAGACCTCCTTGCAGCCCTCCCTCCTTCCAAATCGAGCCACTATGCTTCGTGGTTACGGTTAGGAGGGTGAGGGTGTTAAATGCTTTAGAGGGACAAGCCCTGCAATTTACTGAGCTTGATACTCTTCGGCGTTCTTTATGGTGTTATTCTTGAGCGTTCTCTTACCAGGCAAAGCAGGAAGATGCAGAGGCCGCCTGAGTGTTCATGAAAATTACGTTTAATAACGCGATGAGTTTCTATTAAAGGAAAAATTCGTCCGCCTTTGGTGACATTACTACTTTAGCGCTGGGGTGCCATCACAAGCCTACACTGTCCTTAATAACCGGTTCATAGGTTGATGCAGTGAATATTTTTCTTATCTAGGCGACCGCTAAAAAACTGCTGGGCAGTGGTTCCCATCAGCGTCATGCCGTTAAATCCTGTCATTCCGTTAGTGCACGTACAAAAAACGTCAGTCCAACGCAAAAGCTACCCATCGTCTTAGATGCTGCTCAAAGCTAAAATTTAGCCAAGCTCACTTCCTTTTTTAGAATGTTTTGCCTAAACTACAACACTTATTCAACAAAAGTGGTTTGTGCGGAAGACGCGTAAGTGGATGCTTTTGAGCCGAAAGAAGATGGACGCATACAGCTGAATGGCCTATCAACCAATTCAGCTAACACGCCCATAAAAATGTTCGGATTTGATCTCATGTTCCTTGCTTATGCGAAATGCTTCACTGTTTAGCGAAGTTCCTCCTATATGGTTCAAATGCAGCACTAACCACGTAAAATTTCTATGGTGCCCAAATTTTCCGTCTCACGAAATGGCTGAGAGAAAATAGGTACACAGTTTTATGCCTTATCGTGATTCTCTTATCTCTAGTTTCGTCCACCAATATGTAAACCGTAAAGCCATATCCATATGTTGAGCTAACTCTTGTGGTTAGATTTGGTGCACGTTCGTGTCTTTGTTTGGCTGGCAGATCTGTTTTTGTTATTATTCACGGTTGTTTGTTGTTACAGGTCGGTTTTTTTCTACTCTTTTGACTACATCCATGTGGAGTTGAGTTCACAAATCAGCAAAACTGCCACTTAACAATATTACCTTTGGCACATAATACACCGGCTAAGGAAGCTTTTATAAACGCCCCTTGCGCGCTTTATGTATACAGGAAAAAATGCAGTAAATGTCTCAGCGCCCAGAAAACGCCTACTCATATATTCTACATGGCATAAGGCACTTTAGCATAAGGGGTTTTTTTTGTTTACGTCCCGAAGTGACTCTTGCTGTGAGGGACGCAGTAGTGAAAGGCTCCAGAAATTTCGACCACCTGGGGTTCTTTAACGTAAACTGACATCGCACAGTACACGGGCCTCTATAATTACGCCTTCATCGAAATTCGACCGCCGCGGCCGGGATCGAACCCGTGTCTTTTGGGTCAGTAGCCGAGCCCCAAAACCGCTGAGTCATAGCAGCAGCCCTCATATATTCTGTTCAATCGTACTGCAACACGACAGGTTAAACCTTTCTTTACCGTAAGTGCCATTTCTAGAGAGGCTTTGGTTCAGCTCTCACGATTGCACAAAGTGGAAGTTTAGCCTAATTGGTAAGTCATGATTTGGATGCAGGGCATGAGAGGTACATGACAGGGACTCAAGACGAGCGCTTACTTGCAAATGAAAGAATTGGAAGAGAAATGATGCACTCGAGGAATCAAACGCGCATCCACAACTATCCCCTGATTTGAGGAGGCGGCAAGATATCAACGTAAACTGAACTAGATTAATTTGGGGGCTAAATAAGGAGTTTAGAAAAAACAGGCTGCACCTTCCCTACCTTCAGAGAGCGACGCCGAAGAGATTACTCAGCATTTGGCAACTTGAGTTATTTACAGAGAAAAGCAGCCTACGTGTCACCGGCGCACTTATCGCTTACAAACTTATGAATGAATGATGCCTGAAGAATCTTCCTTGCTAGCTGCTCTTTAGAGTGGCTAACAACTTCAGTTTTTCTGAAAATTTAATGACAGTGGCAACTTAAACAATACTTTGGCAGGTTGTTAGTTCCTGATGTAACAGATGGAGCATGTTCTCTTAAACGTTCATTGAGGCGACGACCGGTGTGCTCTATATAGACATGACCGCAGCTCAGAGGGACTTCGTACACAGCACTAACTATGCGCTTAATAAACTTGGTAACATGCTTGAGAGTGCTGGCCGGTTTCTTATGGCTCCGGCTGAAAAATGCATTAAGGCTCGACAGTTTTCGAGGTGCCGTGAAAACGACGTCCACACCAAACTTAGTTTCTACCCTTTTCAAATTATGATATACACGGTGTACGTATGGCACCACCTCGTATTTCTTTTTCTGTATCTCTTGCATGCCACTTCTACAAACGGGTTGCCTATTTTCTTGTTTACCTGACTGCTTGCACAAGCCTTCGGCGATGGCAGTGAGAACCGAATCAGGATAGCCAGCAATCTTAAGGCTTTCAACATGAAATCCGAAACCGGATTTCACTTTGCGAAAACACGACTTTGAAAGCGTGGACGTAAACGAATCCTTCCTGTGCCCCTTTCATGCCACTGTTTCTCTCGCGCTAAGCCCCTCTCTAAATCTATCGGTTGCCTCCGCACACAACGTCTCCGCGCCGTACAGCTGCCATCATCTCTTTTTCGCCTCTTAGAAGGGTGAAAAGTCTCGCACTTGCTCATTTCTCTCTTTTTTTTCCTTTCTTTCTATCTCTATCTTTTCCCTTCCTTTCTATCTCTCTCTTTCTTTATCTCCAGCGCTTGTATCATGCAGTTTAGTCTTGTGCAGCCTTGAAGCAGAGCTTACGCCTTTGCCTACCGTCTCGCTGCGGCTCTGCCGAGCCTGTCTTTTTCTCAAGTACAAATTCTCTCACTGAACTCCTATTTCTTCGCTTGCTATTTTCTTTCCTTAAAAGGCTCCGCACAGCGTTCAGAACGTTTCCCTAAAAAGCGCAACACTTTATTATTGCTTCTTGTCAAGAAATTCCTTAGTAATATTATTTAAATTTCATCACTGCCCTTTGTAGCCATCCATATTTGATGAAGTGCGAAAATTTATCACCTGAAACACAAGGCAAGAGAGAAAATCATCGAACCTACCAGTTTTTTCGGAAGGCTACACAGTCGCTTCACGAATCCAACTGATGATCTACCTGGACAGAATCCACGATAGCTGAATCCTCATAATTGGTCATTCACCATTTGTTCGGAGAAAATGTGTTGTGTTTCGTAGAATGCATCCTTAGTCCTATATTGATTCCCCTAAACCAAATCAAAATGTGCAAATAGCAGAGCGGCAATCAAAGAGCCCCCCCCAATCTTTCAAGCCTGCATTCGTCTCTCATGGCTCAAGTGCAAGTTAGTAATGACTCCTCTTTTGCTGCTTATGTGATCCGCTATTTAGAGCCATTTTAGAACGACAAACTGCTCGGCAAGTTGGTGCGGGCTCACGAATACAATTGCGCTTGTAAGAATGCTGTAGGTCTGCCTTCTAACTTGTATGGTGTATTTTGCTTTCGTTCTAGGGACGCAAAATAGCTATACTGAGCGCAACTAATTGAGAGATTAGCGTGCCTACAACCCAAATGAGGCACTTAAGCCGAGCACTATGTAAGCTCGAAAAGTTGCAGCGACGCCTAACACGGGTTGAGGTAACAACGCCTCGCCAAGTGAACTCTTCGCCGGCCACGATTGGTTCATCGCTTTCCAACGCAACAATTTTTCTACAGGGAAAAAGAAGCGCGGCGAGTGCCTCCGAAAAACGAGAATGCAAACTGTCGCGAGCTTCGCATGCCGCTCTGTTTGCTTGCATGAACTTTCGTGCGCAGAAACTTCAAAAACACAAGCCGAGAGCGAGCTCACTTGCCTTGTTTCCAAGCGGTGACACCTCCATGTATTGAGAGGTCGATGAGAGCAGGGGAGAGAGTGAGGTGCTCCATGCCGGTACCCAAAATTGTTTTACTGAGACGCAAAGTTTACCTTCTCAGGGATTTTTCCCTGCCACTCTTTTGGGAAATCCGTGGACATTTTTTCTCCGTTTTATTACAGCATTGTGTTTTTCATTTTTCATTAAAGTTCCTGCAGTGAAGAAATTTGCTAAATGTTTCTTTCTGCGCATTTTTTTTCTGTTCTGCGTTCTATCGTACATTTCAAGCAGTGGCGCCCTGTGAGAAAACTTCAGCACCTAGGCAACTTGTTAAAACAAGTTTCTGAGGATTCATTTTAAAGCTTTATTTAGTGCGCGCGCAGTTTGGAAGAAAAGGAAACCAGCACGTAAATGACTATCTTGACTCATACATACCTCGTACGTGACTTTTACAATCCAACCTATAGCGTCAGCACGACATAACTACCCTATAATACTCTTGCAGTGATGAATCTGTTGCGTAGGACGGCACCCTAACTTCGGGAAGCAGAAAAAATTAAGGTTGGCGTCAGAACGTCGTACAGGTCACCCAACCAAAACTTAAGCCTCCCACACGAGATTACGGGGGCCGGCCCAGCGGCGCCGTGAATAACGCATCTGTATATATAGACGCCGCTGCATTCGCACCCAGCGAAGATAGCAGCGTAAATATGCTGCATACAGGAGATCCTTAGAGCAGATGCGAGAATTAACCCCTTTTTTGCTTTTTGTTTATGTTCAGCAGTCAGCCCAAACGTCCGCAGTGTCAGCTACGTTCGCGCCTTGCCCTGGCCATGACCTTTATCTTTATTCAAAAAAAGCTTCGTCATTGCTGTGCTAATTATTATAATTCCCTGAAAATCGCGAAGATTATCTTTTCCGTTTATGCTTAATTTTAGGCTGAGAATTCTTTGAAGAGAAAAATTTCGCCAATTAAGCATCACTAGAGAAAGGACGGGTGGTGTGGCGTCATTGTTGATAAATAGGGTATCGAAAGGTCTGACTTCAAATCAAATCAAATCAATCAAATTTATTTCTGCCTTGAAAAGGTAGAGACAGCAGAGGCGCAGAAAAAGCTGTAAGATATAGCTTGACAAAGCCGCTGCCCCCTTTCGCTTGCCAGCGGCTTGACAGCAAGGCTTATAAAACAAAGGCAATTGGTTAACGTATTAACAGGTATACAATAATGAAACTACAAAATAAAGTGAAACAGCATTATACAATATTTAATCCACATTCACACTCGACAAACACAGATCGATAGCAAAGAAAAAGAATAAACGTATTATGTCAACGTACATAGCACGCAAAGATTTTTTTAACGAACTAAAGAGGTTAAAATTATTATATGCATATGTATTTAACAGGGAAGGAAGAGTGAATTGCAGGCGTTCTCCAACTGAATTTATTCCAGGAGTCGGCACTACCCAATTCTCCGCATACCTTGTCGTGTAGCTGGCTTCTAGGGCATGTAATTCAGCAAGGTTACGCATGTAGTTTACATTCCTACTTAATCGGCGGTTCAAAGGGTTTCGATTTGGTTCGTTCTCTATGATTTGCCGAGTGCTGCGGAGTTTACACGAAATAAAAACCTTGTAACCTTCCTCTCCCCCCTCTCCCCCCTCCTGCCTTCTTCCGCCTGCGTTCTGTGACGAAAGGTATAAATGGGGGACCAAATAGGTAAATTCGTTTGCGACTTTCTCCGCTATGCAGCTACCTGCTCGCACAGATAAAACGCAAGCATTGTTTGTGCAGGGTAAACTACAAGTCTATCGTAGGTTCTTGTTTCTGTTAACAATTCCCTTCACTGTTATTCAAATTCCGTGAATATATGAAGCCACTCGCGAGGAAGGGTCAGACGCCCGAAGCAAGATTTTATTCTTGAAAGCTATTTGAAGAACGCCGAATGATTGCCCGTATCGTCCGTGCTGTGGCCAATGACTGTAGCCAGCCTGCGAAGAGTGCCGTCAAGGCACTGCCCAATCACGAAACATAGTGTGGACTCTGTCCTACTTTGTACGAGTGTTTGCAGCCGGCAAGAAGAGCCAGATTCAAACCACTAGCCCATCGCTTCGGAGGCTGCCGGGTTCGATCCCCAGTGTCACCGGTGTCCACCAGTTTCCAATGGGTACAAGCTTTCCCCTGGCCTGATGCCCAGTTTCTCTGAGGTTAAATGCAAAATGGATCCTTTACCCCACTGTGTGTAAACAAAAAATACTTTGCGTCATGGCACTACTTGGCCGAAGCTGCCTTTGGGTGATTCAAACGCATCATAATCTTCAATATCGCCAAGTTTTAGTTCAATATCGCCAAGTTTTATGTGCACAATACTTGCAGATTCAGCTCAAAATTTCACATCGTTTACAAACGAATGACCTCGCATAACGATGCTGCTTCTGACTTGTGTGCTATGCTTCGTGATTTGGTATATTAGATATTGTAAACTATGGTTGATACTTATTTCTGTCTACCTAAGCCAGAAAAAAAGGCTAATTAAATTTAGCATCTAACTTTCGCCCTAAATGGTACTCCGTAGGTACTCGCCGCAGTGGCTGAGCCGAAGGACGCTGGATCGAGTCCCGGCCATGGCGGCGGCGGCATTTCAATGGAGGCTTAACTCAAGAACGCCAGTGCACTTTGCGATCTCAGCGCACGTTGAAGAACTCCAGGCGGTCGGAATTAATCGCTAGCCTTCGAGCACGTGGCGCGGCTCATGACTCCATGTGCTGTTTTTTGACCGCACATAACGTACCAAGACTGTAGGTGAATGTTTAATAATATACTAACCTTCTCGCTTAGCTAGTACATCGTATTTTACCCAGGACAGAGTATTGATAAGCCTTGATAAATTCTGTCGAGTGCACGGATTCTTCGCCAGTCCAAAAACCAATTATTATTATTATTATTATTATTATTATTATTATTATTATTATTATTATTATTATTATTATTATTATTATTATTATTATTATTATTATTATTATTATTATTATTATTATTATTATTATTATTATTAAAAATGGTTCATGGCTTTCTCACGCATCGGTGTTTCGACAGGCAAGAGCCGCAGCCTGCTCAGGTGTCTGTAACGAAAATAACCTCAGTGACGTACTCTATCTTATGGACAGCCTCATCTTATGCAACATTGCAAGTCCGCAAAATAAATAATAAAAAGTAGCATCTAAGCAGGACGAAAGCAATGCGGTGAGTCATGTTGGACCTGAAGATGTGAACGTTTACTGACAGCATATTCTGCCATCTCTCTTTTCTTGGGTGCGTTGCCGTGCGAAGCAAATTCAAGAGTCGAAGCTATAAGTGGCAGAGGCACCCTCTGGGACCAGTCTGGTTGGCGGAACAAGCGATTTCTATTTCGTTCGACCTGGCGAACCGGCGACTTACTCAAGCCTCAAACTGCACACTTAGGCCAGAGAATCCGGACCTGGGAGCCGACTGGAGTTTTCGCTCTATCTTCTTCATGCACTCATGACTGCACGCGTCACAAATTACAAAAAAAAGTGCCAGCTTTTTTCCCGCCATGCAGGAGCGTGTGTCTTCCGCAGCACTCTATGCTGTTGAGACAGCACCACGCTTCTTCGGCGCCTGGCGACTGTCTCACGGCTATCTGCACCGAACACGAAGCCTCCCTTGATGGTTTAACATTCTGGCGCCGCCTGGGCACCATCTTAACCAGCAGCGCCACAGACGCGAGCTCTCCAGCTCTCCAGAGCTGAGATTCCTGAATTTTAACCTAGCTTCGCCAGTTAGGGCTTCATCGTCGTGAGCAGGAACAGGATTCATTTCGACGCGAAAGTGTTTGCGAAAGGTGCTTCGCAGTCACTTCTGTCTAGGCTTTTTAGTTTTGGTTC
The DNA here is from genome assembly GCA_030143305.2 of Amblyomma americanum. Taxonomy (NCBI): domain Eukaryota; kingdom Metazoa; phylum Arthropoda; class Arachnida; order Ixodida; family Ixodidae; genus Amblyomma; species Amblyomma americanum. The sequence continues at coordinate 18,112 of JARKHS020008988.1, read as the reverse complement.
TTCACCGCTGTCTGCGCTTCCATTCGTCTTTTCGCTCTACAAAAGTGACGCTTCTGTTTCGCCGAGAGTAAGGAGGATTCTATGTCCTAGATATAGATATAGCGCAGAATTCCTCGCTTTGCTTGACCTTCTAAATGGACTAAAAAGGTTAGAAACTTCCTTTGACACTGTTTCATCACAGGAAGCATTTTTCCATATAGAAAAGAATCTTAGCAGTTGTAGTGCTTCCCTTATTGTATCTCGTCAGCGTCTCTTTGAAGAGTATGGAACAGCGATCTCGCGAACTGAAGGTCTACATTCACCACCCTCGGCTTGAGTGTATGAGGAAAGCTTGGAAGTCTTCAAAGTTTTCATGACGTCACACTTCAATGCATGGTCAAAACTTGAAGACGAAAATAAAGCTGCTTCCACACTTTTGCCTCTAAGAGGAGTTGACACAACAATTTTTCGTTCCTTCTTCTCTGAAGCAATGCGCGCACATTAGAAAACATGAACACGGGCACATTGTTTGCGTTCAGACGCGCCAGATTGTTCGTAATTAGATTTTTAATTTCTTGTTGTTTCGGTTTTGGTTTTAACACCCAAAAGATGATTGTGACGTACAAAATCAGTTAAAGCTACGTAAAAAATAATGAACTGCAGTAGCAGTTTTTGTATTCGAGAGCGCTGTTCCTGTCAAGCCGACAATTTTGCTGGCTTTGTTGCCGCGGTCCCAGCCCCATGAAGTGGTGCTGAATAAATCAATTGAATTATATTAAATTGAGTTGTTTCTCACTTTTTTCGTTTCAATTTGCTCCAACTCTTACGCAGGCCTGCCGGAAAGCGGAAGTCGTAAAAATAGAACAAGCAACGATTATATCGCAGTTTCCGAGCGCCTCACGTGAGATCAACTCGTCCTGTACGCCATTACCATTATTCGGCTGTATAAACCATGACGACTTTTTTTTAAAAGCAGAAGACAATATGCAGCGCAAAAAACGCATGGACGACAGAAGAAAGACAAACACAAGCGCTGATACTACCAACTGAAAACGGTTTTATCTGCGCGTGCGATAAATACCGTGGAAGGAAAGAAAGATAAAACGCCAAGTGATTTAGCAGGACGCAAAACAAAAAGCAAACCAAAAAATGTTGGGACACTAAGCTGGGAAAGCGAACTCAAGATTTCAGATATGGCAATTCCTTCTTGAAGATTCTATTATTAAAGATTAAAGATTCGATTATAAATTATCCAGTTCACGGAGGCGAATTCCTCGTCATTACACATGTGTACTATTGTCTTGCGCAATATTTTAGAAAAACACTCATCCTAAAATTTCAGATTTCGGTAATCCTGAATTTTCTGAGATTGCCTTAGCCAGTTTTATAACTTACTTTGCTGTTACTTACTGATAATAAAAAGAAAAGGCACGCACTTGCTCCTAATTTATTGTGGGCTAATAATTATATAAGAAAAACACACCATGCGAACCATTTCTTCACTTATCAGGCGCTTTACTTATTTTTAATTACTACAAAAAACTTATCCATTAATTTTGAAAAGATTAGTGTTGGTCGCAAAATTTTAGCATTCAGCGTCTCACTGTATATACACCCTCTTCGACATGAGTCTGAACATGTTTAATCTTTTACCTAGAAATACGAAACCCGAAAGACTTTATCTAGACAGTCGTCTAACTCAAAGCCAATGCAGATTATAGAAACCTCTTACCACCGCGTACTCCCGCTCGAGCTCGTTAAAAATGCTCTTGAGGCACTGGCAGCCGCGCAAACCTACTTTGAAATAACGTTGCGTCTTAACATAAAGATATCGTACACCCAATGTGGAGTCATTAGCGGTTCGAGCGGCAAATAATTTGAACCCGAGAGCGGCCTCTCCGAACTTCTGTCACATTCAAAGCTTTCATTTTCAATCATTTCGATACTTTGTTAATCTTGTTTTGCCTGCTTCCACACGGATCGATGCAGCGCTAGCATACAACGCTCAAAATGCGCTCGCAGCGCCTTTTTTTTTTTTCAGGTGAGCGGCTTGCTGCGGCGCCGCATTGCGTTATTTTGTTTTGCTGTGTATACGCCAGAAACTCTAGAAGAGTTCTCGCGGCGCAAAAAGAAAAACGAAGGATAAAATTCATTCACGACTGATTTTTTCGTCTTCACCGCTATCTGCAACGAGAATATCCAACGGCCAAAGCGCGTTACGTCGAATGCATAAAAGAGGGAAAAGGCCGTCAAAAACTATTTTTTCTAAACGCACTCGCCGTAGCTGTCTTCAGTACTCTGAAAGGTGAACTTCCTAAACACGTAAACAGACGCGGGGGCAATAATATAGACCACGCTTCCGCGTTTAATGTCGTCTGTCACGTCGCATAACTGAAATAGAAATCTTCGTTGCATTTATGTGCAAACTGCAAAAATAAATATTACTTGCATATGGATCAAAAGTCTGTTGCTTTTGACTTGAACCGTGTCGAAACGTTGTTAATAATAACAATAATAATAATTGTTTTTTGGGGGAAAGGAAATGGCGCAGTATCTGTCTCATATATCGTTGGACACCTGAACCGAGCCTTAAGGGAAGTAATAAAGGAGGGAGTGAAAGAAGAAAGGAAGAAGAGGTGCCGTAGTGGAGGGCTCCGGAATAATTTCGACCCCCTGGGGATCTTTAACGTGCGCTGACATCGCACAGCACACGGGCGCCTTAGCGTTTTTCCTCCATAAAAACGCAGCCGCCGCGGTCGGATTCGAAACCGGGAACTCCGGATCAGTAGTCGAGCGCCCTAATCACTGAGCCACCGCGGCGGGTCCGCAAACGTAGTTCTTATACTTCTTTCCGCGACTTCCCTCTGTCATCCTTCTATCTTCGACACCTTTCATTTCAAAAAACCAGTGTATGGCTTTTGCAAGGCTCGTCCCAGCAGTTTTCGGCACTTCGTTTACGTATGATTATACGGCGTGAATCGCCTGGCTTCTTCTTGTGGCAATTTTAGAGCTGAGGGTCGATTATTCATGCACTAATACTTCATTAACCTTCAGAGCGTCGCCGGTTGAAATTTCACGCAATTAAAACAACTTCTCCGCGCTCTTATGGGAACGAACGACTGCATGCTCTAACGCATTCGTTGCTCGCGGGTGATATTCCCCTGCGCACACTTTGAAGCCATGCCAGCGACGGAACGAGTCATTTAACAGACAGTGGAAGCTTGACAAAGACAAACTAACTGAGTTCTTGACTCTTTGAGGTGCCATATTTACCTGATCTCACCAGCACCAGCCCATTTGTGAGTCCCAGCATTCGCACCAGTTCTAATGGGTTTCAATAAGTCAGGCGCAGAAAGACATGCACCTTGCTCGAGCGCCACCAAGAGAGTGAATGCACCCTTGATGCGGTGAGATTTATGACGATGCGGGAATCTAATGACGTCGTGCTGCTGTGTAGCCGCTATATAACTGCGCAGTGCTCTCCAGAATAGCGTGCTTACTGCTCCTCATTTTGCTAATGTTCTGTAACTTTAGTCTTATAATCCATCTAATTATGATCAATATAATCTATCGGGAGAAGCTTCTGGCTGCCGTCACGGCAACACTGAACAAGATCAATACAAAAGACCTCACAAAGTGGCAGCAAAGGCAATACTGATACTGCGTAAAGTTGCTCGTTAGGGCCGCCATACGAAGAGCACTGCGTAAACAAGCACCTGCGCGTGACCGCAGGCTGCTGACTTTCTGCACCATACTACCCCTCCAGTGGATAGCCCGAAATGGCTGTCATGCTGTTTTTTTTTTCCGGCAGACGTTGCGGTATTATCGCAAGAGTGGCAACAACGCCGGCCATTTCCTCATCTCTTCCAGGAATATTTGCCTTTTTTCCATCTCTCTCTATATCGCCTCTCTTTTTTTTCTCCTCCCTTTATTTTTGTTAGTCATCGCATTTTGTCAGCATATGGAGCAGACACAGCTTCTGCAAGCCAGTAAGTCTACTTACGAAAACGCAAATATAAATGAGAAAAGCAAGCCCGCGTACGCTTGGAGGGCTTCTCTTTTCTTTTCAGTAGCAACACTAGGACCTCTTCTGTTTATGGTGGCGAAGTGAACTATAAATAGTCATGAAAAGGTGGCAGGGCTTGCTTTCACCAAAGGAAAATATGTCCGGAGACCAGCAGGTGGTAAGGGTAGGTGACACGTAAAGGAACGTTGGCGCGCTTTCGAAATAATCCTTCCGGACTCTATTTTCGCAATATTGAAACAAAAATGGAAAATGAAAAGCTTGCGAATGCTGCACCGCTTACGCTGGTCTCGCTCTATTCTACTTGCTCTCGGCACTACTTTAAGCCGAGAACCGTTTGAACGTCGGGAAATCAATGCTAACAGTGGTCATAAATTGACGTATTTGTCATGCGTTATAGATTTTTTTACTTTTTGATTTTCTCACTTCAAGATATAACTTCACTTCGCTTGCTACCAAAAAAAAAGCAGCAGCTGACAGGAGGATTTGCGTCAGGAATGCTGTAGTGCATCGTATAACAGTAAGAACAGCCTTCCTCTTGCTACGTCGTGCGGCTCATCCGAAACTGTTCTAAGCATTTTCAAGAATAAGAACTGTGCTATAGAATGGGACAAAGGAATGGAGGTTACAGGACACATGCCGGCTGACAATTGATGTTTATTGAAACGAACAGTTTTGTTTCTGCTTTTACCAGCACCGATGAGCATGCGAACTTCTAGAAGATGACATAAAGCAAGCATGAAGCACACTTTGCGCTGCATAAAGAAACCATAGCTCTCTTTTATACAGATGCTCTGAGGGCATACTGGCCCACATGCCTCTGTCAAATACTATAATAAACTGCACATCTCCAACCAGAAAACTCCAACCAAGAAAGGCGTGGGAGAGGGGGAGGAAAGGGGGGCCTTTCGCATCACAGCTTTCGTTCCTTTGACCCCCTCCTTCCCTCCATACTTAAAGCCGCTAGCTAATGCCCCCAGTCACCCCTGATGAAGGAGCCGAGCCGGCTTCAAAACGTTGGGTTTGAGATTAAAATTTTTTGGTTGGAGATGTGCAGTTTAACTCCTCAAACCCAACCAGACAGGCAAATCTGTCGAAGTGTTTAGTTTTCAATCTGTCAAATCTTGCGATGTGCGCCGCTTCAAGTATTTCTCGTTATAGTTCACCTTTGCCGTTTCCAAACCCGCATGCTCTTATAAACACCGGATGACACTTATGTTCGATGCTGTGCGCGGCGAGCTCTGCCCAGTGACAATATCTCAAAGAATTCTTGTGCTCGCACAGATGATATCATTAGGACAGCATGAAGTCTGGCCAACATACAATTTTCTGCAACTGGATGGAAATCTCTACGCCACATCAGTTCTGCAGAGGACATATTGTTTTCGAGCCCGGTGGTACACTCAATGGTTTTGGTTTTTCCTGGACCTGCTAAGGCAGAAAGTTTTGACAGTTCAAACGGTTCAGGTAAACAAACTTCTGCACATATTTATCGGCGACCTTTTTCAGAATGTACGCGACCCTGTTGGCATAAGTAACAACTTGTGCTTTCTTGCTCCTGTTCTTTGTTTCGCTCTCAAAGCCTTTTCGACGTTTTCTTTTTTTTTGCGAGCGAAATGTACCTAGCAGGGACTCCGCAGAATTTTGAAGAAGGGCCGTAGGAACAGCACGAAACATCAATATTTCTACTTTCTACGAATATTTTGGTACGTTGCACATTTCTTTATGCTTTTAAAACTAAGCCCTATATTACCATATGACTCGTGTCATTCAATAGTCAGAGTCAATGCCCAGCAGTTCATATGCCCAGAGGTGACAAGGCCTCACTTCCTTTCCAATCGGCGCATTCAAAACGGTTCAGAAGAGCCATTGCAAACCTTTGTCTAATGCGCTTAATAAGTCGTGCATTCACGCAATGGAGTCCAGTTTTCATCGCCAAGTTGACCGCCTTACTCAAGCTGGCTACCCCTCGCACCTGCTTGTATCTGTGGCGAAACGGTTGAAAAAAAAAAAACCTCAAACCTGAGCGTGTCGGTGCTGAACAAGGTGGCGAGAGCAGGGAAGGCGAATGAAGAACGAAGGATTGTGGCCCTGCCATATGTACACAACGTGTCCCATCGCCCGAAAAATATTGGTGGCAAAGCAGGCGTTAATGTCATTCTAATAGACCCAAGGAAACTGAAAAGCCTCCACCAGCGTGTGAATACCGATCAGCCAAAAAATCAGCAAGGGTGCACAATAAACCACCAGAATCGCTTCGGGGAATGCGCGGAAGCCGTCGCGTATTTAATACCTTTAAAATGTGGTAAACAGTATGTTGGGCAGACGGGCAGGTGCACCAAAGAGAGACTGTAGGAGCAGAAAATTAACGTGGATCAAGACTGCAGGCATTTAAACATTCATGTAAGAGACTGTCCTTGCAAAACATGTGCCGCAGAATTCAAACGGTATCCAGTGTGGAATAAACACAGTGAAAAGTTGGGGTAATTCTGCTTCACCTCGTAGATTCATGCAACGGATCCCCCTCTTCGGCTTTTACCCGTCTTTGTCGGCGTGCACTGAGGCTCCTGGTTGAGGTTATGCCACACGCACGGTGTGTACAAATATTCTAGAAGTAGCCTTGTACATTGACAGAGCCCTTGCCACTGTCAGCCTCCTATAGCGCACTTGGGCCAGTTAGGCTCATCATTAGCCGACTGTCATTTCTGGCTGATGACGAGTCCAGCTTGCAATGTTTGTTTTTTTCTGGAACACTCTGTCCGATTTTAGGCAAGTTGGGCTCGTCCAAAGCATTTTCTTTCCTTGTGAGTGCTAAATGAGTGCTAAATAACGATTTTGTACATTTTTTTTAATCCGTCCGTTAGGTATTATAGCGCCCGCAGTCGTGGTTTCAACACCACGCTTTTTGGCCAACTTTGGTGCCGCTGAATACATTAGTAGTAACTTGCTATGTACCTCGAAGGAAGCACTCACTTGAATATATTACAGTATATATTTATATGAGTATTAAGTGTATCTATAGATTGTGCGTGGTAAATAAAAATCATTCCTCGATATTGCCACGAATTTTTATTCTTCTTTAAATTACGAAGTACCACTTAAGTGCGTCTGTTGCATATTGGTCTTTGCGCCTCGCCTACATTGAGACATTCCCGAACTATCGCACTAAGGCTCTTTCTTAGGGTCGCAGTGTGTACAGGAGTGACAGCCGCAAAGCCATTCTCATATGAAGTTTATTGCGCTGCCCTAGCTATAGAGTGCTCCACACAATACACATACGCGTGCCTCAAAACTATGTAACTTATACTTCACATGCATCTGTATTTTCACCCTTTACACTCGCGGCTGCTGAATGCAGGCCTCCGTAAACGCATACTGTGTTTACCCGCCGACAGGGAGCCGCCCTCCTTGTCGTTCCTACGTTTTTCCCTTAGCAGTGTTCTTTGTTTTTCTTTTATATTTTCTTTCTTTCTCTCTTTATTTCCTCCTTCCTTTTCTTATTTCTTTTCTCTCTGTTATTTTCCATGCTGTAAGATGGAAAATGAAAGCAACCCCTTATCAATAGCTACTTCCCAGAGCCCCTTCGGCATCACTGTGTAAACCTTCCTTCGTCGTAGAGCCGAGGGCGGACGATGTCACTTACAGCGAATTCCTCTCACCGATGGGGACCATATACTCTGCACGTTTGCCGGTTCCCTCGCAAACTTCCTCCATTGTTTGATTTCTATCCCCACTGGCATCGAACTGGACGAGAATGGGCTTTTGTTCCGTAAACAAACTCCTCACGGCCGTTCCACTCATACTTCTTCTGACGCTAGTGCAAGCCGCTGTGTGTAAAGACAAACAGCACGTCGCGAGGTCGCGTCAACACGCCTGGACTTGGCACTATGCGTCGTGCCATCGTTCTTATTCACGTCTTCTGCCCAGTTTTCAAGAACCCCACTAGAAAATGCACAAAGTAATTCACACCGATAAAGCAAATTAAAGCCTTACAAAAGAACAACGCGGTTCATTTTCCTTTCTTTATCGTCAATTTTGTGCGGTATTTTTGCCACAAGCAAAGAAGAAATGCAATCGTCGGCTCTGCCTAGCTCGTGTAATCGAAAATGCGAAATCGGCCCTGCATCCGACAGCCACTTGAATATGCCCCCGGGTTGATGACAACAGCTGGTGCGGCGTTGTTTGGATTTCCGTCCCATGCTATGTGAAAAAAAAAGCCCTCGTTTTCACCTCGCGGGCATTAGGCGTCACTTCCACCTGCGCTCGTTCGGCTTCGCAAAAGGGGACAGCTTTCTTTTCTTCCGTTCTCTTTCATTTTTATTTTTTGCTGGAAAACTTTGGTGGATTACCGCCGTTGCCCTCGTTTAAAGTTTCACAAATAAGGCACTGTGTCGTGCTGCAGGAAAAGGCCCTCGTTTTTTACCCGCGGGCAAAAAGTGCCGATTCGGCACGCGGTCGCTCTCCTTCAAAATAGGGTCAGAAGAAGATTGGAAGCAAATGCGCATATTTTCTATGCTTCGTTATCTTTTTTTGTCAGAAACCTTTGGAGGACGACCTCCTTGCTTGTTTAAATCCCTACAAAACATACACTATCACGTCGTGACGCCGACTGGTGAAACAGTTCGCTGACGAAAAACTAAAAGCGAACTGTTTACCAGAGTGAACTTGTACCTGCAATGGAAACAAGGGGAAACTCGGCTGCGACATTAGTAATGCGCACACTAGGCGGTCGAATAGAAGTAGAAAATGGCCTTCTGCATATATTGGAATTAACCCATTACGCTATCACGTCATACCTTTAAGACGGAGCTTAAGAGCCCCCCCCCCCCCACCCACATTTTTTTTTTGTTGTTGTGAGGTGGTGAGTATGTTGTGCGTGAGTTGCAGTAATGTTTGAGCATGGGCGGATAGGTGCCTGGGATGGGCTTCGCCTCCTCTGGGTTTAGATGACCTTCCACCGGCGTCCGGAGGATAAGTTCTCGGGCTGTCACATGAACGCGCTAATTTCCAGAAAGAGACGCATGCGCAGGTGTCCAGAGGCGGGTTTTCTAGATTTCATATGTCCGATGTAGAATGTTATGTGTGATACGGGAGATGCTTGCCTGTGCGTAGTTTCTACAGGGTGTTTGCGAGTCACTCGTGATAATTAATGGCTGATCCAGTGGCCTTCTTCGTATTGCCTGGGCTATGTCACATTATTGTGCCCCTTTGGTATTTTCAGTGTGTACTGTGGCTGTTGTGACTGTGCCATCCTTACAGACAGCCACCGCCGTCGTCGCCATCATTGCCGTAGGGTGTGCTGCGGCATCCGCGTGTACAGTGTCTTCGTTTTGTAGCGTAAGCTACACTGACCGAGGTTGAGCAGTTTCGCGTGGCTCCTGGAGGGCCGTGCTGCGCATGCGCGAGGAGCAGTGACGTCACACGGCGCACAGCTGGCGCGCAGGAACTGCCGCCGCCGCGCGCGCCTCACCGGTCTGCGCATCCTCTGGTAACCATACCATTTGACCAACCACGTGATTTGTCACGTGACCAACCACGTGACCAGCCACGGCGCCGCGTGGGGTTGACCACGTGGCCAACCACGTCGTAAACCCCCCGCACACTCACTGAATAAAAAACCCTGTATCGAGGCTGGGAATCGAAACAGGGTCTTTGGAGCTTGAGGCAGAGATGCTACCACTCCCCCACGACGGCTTAATGTTTAATTGTGGGTAAAGGCGCATGTAGTAAATGCGCGCATTCAATATTAACTCTTCCGAACTAGATGTCGCCGAGCTTACGCTACGTATATCTTGGCCTAACAGAGCTAGGCCATCATGAATTTTTAACCAAACATATGGTGAAGGGCGTTTGCTTTGCCTCGCGTCTTCCTTCTTGTTTCTTCTTGGAGCTCCAGATGTATGTTCCTCTATATTAGGGCGACTAAGATGCTGACTTTTCCTGATTCCGGGCGATGCCTTTAGATTCTCAGGATCCATGATTGGACGTCGGGTACCCGCGTTGCTGTGGTATCTGCCTGCCCGCGGGAGTACGTGAGGGTAGTGGTAGCAAGGCTACGTACGTCAATAACATGGAACCTAATCGGACGAAGTGCCCTGAGACCGCCAAACCCCGTTCGAAGGGATTGGATTCTCTAGGATGTGCTAGTTTGCCGTGCCAGTACACCAGTTCCACTAAATTGGCGTCAAGCGAAAGGGGCATGATTGAATTTCTACTCTTATATTTACATACATACATGCGTTACTGTCTCTGTGAGATGAGAGAGAGAGATAGACAGAGATCTTACAAACATGCTTACGTATGCGTGTGCTGCTATTCCCTATATTAAAGGTCATGTGTTCCCAGCACAACCTTTGAAAGAAGGAACTACGCTAACCTTTAAAGGTCATGCGATTTCGCCCAGTTGAAAGGCTTTTTGTTCTAAATTCAGTTCACAGCGGAAACGACGTGAAGGCTTACCGCTCAGGCGGCACTTTTGACAGCTCTGAGTTTACTCAGGAGATGAGCCCAGCATAACAAGCGACCGTCATCCTGTGATGACGATAAAGTGCTCCGACTGAAAAGGTCACCTCCAGACCTACTGAACGCCATTACGCCAAGTATGGCCGCCCCTTCTCACGTAGCACAAATTGGTAGAGACAACACGCTGCGTGGAAAGATGTTAATGCTGATGGATAAACAGGACCAGAACGTTACGGTAAAAGGTTTATGCAGCCAGCTAAACACTTTCCAATTCTTCTGCACGCCAGTTTGAAGACACTAAGGCTCACGTGGCAGTCGAGTTCGTCTGTGACAGGCTAAAGCCACTTATAGCGTTAACTGTCAAGAAAAAAGAAAAACCTTGCATCGGAAGCTACGGTGAGCAAGACGGCAGGAATGCTCATTTGAAGAAAAAAAAACACTAAAATGCAGTGCAACAACTCGCATCTCGCTTTATGTCACTGTCAGCTGCTTGTCACGCGTAGAGGGGCTTTTGATTTGCCATGTTCCTCTTCGCAAACAGAGTAATCATAGTAGGAATGAGCAGGACAGACAATAGCACTCAGTGGTCGTGCTCTCTTGAGCTTATACCTTTCCTCAGAATTGAGTTCCAACGAAGTAGCAGTTACGGCCGACACCAACAAATCATGGCTGTTAAGACTAGTATTCTTTGTGCATCTGACTTGTAAAAAGAGCTCGCGACTTCCTCGTACCGTTTACTCAGGCGATAACGATAGCCTCGCATTTATCGCTGATTCAAGGACAATTTAAATGGGCATAGTAACAGCTTCAGGAAATCGGCAACCTTACTCTGCGACGATTTTTTTCCCAATTTTTTCTACTGCCTCTTCTTCATTCGGCGGGTAGGTCTTTGATGTAAAAGCCGGCAAATGGCGTTGTCACCAGTTGCAAACGGTGATGGGGAACGGAATAAGTCGAGGCAAAACTATAAGCGCAATACCAGAACAGCTCCTGATTTGGTGAAGCTAGTTACAGCTTTCACATCAATTCTAGGAAATCACGAGGCAGAAACAAGTGATTGAGACGTCAGCAGCACCTTCCCGTTTTTGTCGAAGCCACTGCGCGGAAACAACCCACGGAGAGAAATGAAATGAGAACTCGTTATCATTATTATCCTTTATCATACAGGAAAGCGGCACAGCTTTATCAAAAGCTCCATAGTTGAAAAAAAATCGTCCTTGTAGGGGCATCGAACCCGGGACCACTGCCTATCCGAAGCAGTCGCTCTCCCGACTGAGCTAACGAGGGCGGTTAGGAGATGGCAGGGCGAGATCGAATATAAAAACTGGATATGGGAGCAGTGTTAGTCCAATCACTGCATCGCTGTATTCAAGAGTGCACACACACAGTGCATGACCACAGCAGACGACCATCAGACAAACCCATGGAGAAATAGCATATGGAGGAAAAGGAGATGCACAAGGCACATTCTGAACGCAGGAAACGTGCATTTGTACGTTATCACAAGAGAAGCGTACAGGTCACTTTCATGGGTACAGCGTCACTAGAACAGAAAGAGGCTTCAAAACATAGAGCGCGTAAAAGCGCTGCAGTTATTGGCACTGCTACTGCAAGTGGCTATCTATAATCTTGACACCGTAGGTCTTACCTCCTGGAGCGGCCTGACGCGGTCAGACATTTTGCGCATGCGCACTTGGAATTTTTTCGAACCTTGTTGTGCGTCGTTGTCAGCAAGCACCACTAACGACGACTACTAATCAACTAGAGCGCACATTTAGTTTTCTTATGAATCGTTTATTGTGTTTTAGTACAGCGCGAGGCCTGGACAAGAAGGTGACGGTAGCGACTACGGAACGAAACCTGAAATAAAGGGAAAATAAAAGTTACACAGAGGCACTTCTTGCTAATTGATGAGGCCTGATTGCACGAAACATAATGAGTGGGTTGTTAGCGCGCGCGCGCTCGCGTTTGTATGTGTAACTGCAATCAGGGCCAAACTACACAATTAGAAACACGCGTAGAAGGTAAACTTTTGGCAATGTGCTCGTGAAAACTCCGAAGAGTAACAACTGTCAATAAAACATCAAATTGATGTCTTTCTTTTTTTTTAAATATAAGCGCGCACTCTCGACCATGCAGCGCACTCTTCAAGCGAGTAAACACAGCCAAATTCACGACCAAAATAGAATCTGCAGTGATATTAACAATGCTAATTTGCCGTCTACAAATGATTTCCACTGCTAATATGTCTTCAGTGCTTCATTTCTCAAAGTTCTGCTCGCCTTCGCTTTTTGTTCGTGTTGAACTCAGGCACTGCCTTATCACCAGTTTCACTAGGACTTCATATCGATTATTACTACAACGTATCACTGATTGCTGTCATCATTACGTATACCACTATGTCTGTGCAAAAGTCACAAAAACAATGTAGCATGAAGGAATTTTTCTCTTTCTTTTATAATTTGTGGGCTTGCTCCATGGGATATTATTGGCGTAATTATTTTATAGATGAAAAATAAGTGAATAGAAAGAAGAAGAAAAACAGCTATATGCCCCTGGTGGGAGCCGAACCAACGACCTCTGAATTTCGCATCCAGTGCTCTACCAACTGAGCTACAGCGGCGGCTGTCCAATCTTCTGCTTTCGGGGGTATTTTTGTTTAGTGTAACCGAATCTTGAGAGTATTCACCAGCGTTACCTTCGTCCAAAGCGGCGAACGCAGTAAGTCCTGTATTTCCGCGAGTGACACGTGAAATGTGATCGAACGGAGAAGTCAGAAGCTGTACGATAACTCTCTTATGCTGATTATGACATCTATATTGTCTATTCTGTTATCAATGAGTATAGCGCTGGGGTAAAGATTACAGACAGGGTTCTACTGTGTTACAGATATTGAAGCGCGATTTGGACTTTTCTTCCACTGATTTCTTGTTTAAGGGTCTAGGTTTTGGTTAATTTCAATGCATTAGTTGACGAGACAGTTTTTTTGGCCACGAGGCCTACCTGAAGGTTTTTATATTTTTTTAACTGCACCAAAAGCACAATACAAGAATGCTTTTCCATTTCACCTCCACTGACGTGCGGCCTCCGTGATCGGAAGTCGAACGCCCAAACGAAAACAAATTTTCCTTCCACAGGCAAAAATGCAGCGACCCAGCGCGATTGCTTTGTGGTCGACAATCTGATCTTTAGTCTGAAGACGCGGGGTCGAATTGCCTTGCCGCGGCAGCAGCATTTCAATTAGGTAGAAATGTTAAGGTGTCCCAGTGCTGTGTAATGGCAGTGCCCTGTACCACTGTAGAAGAGCTACCCAGTACAAGGGCAACTGTACAACTTTTTAAGAATTCCCTAATATTCATGAAATAATATAATATTATTTAGGCTCTAGGTAAGGCATGCCATGGTGTTTTGCGTTGAAATTCAAAATGGCGACAAAATCGACAATTACAGCTTTAGCTTCCCCTCTCACCATTTGAGAAATATAGAGAAGCTCCGTGATTACATCATCGACGGTAAGAATTAAAATTTCCGCTGTCTTCGAGCGCACCCTGCCGTATGTTCAATATAGTAAACTGCTGGGCTAATTGGTTCATAATGCGCAATGGTGGAACCAGCGATACAGTAGGCACACACACAACGCCACTGGTGTTGTGCGTGTGCCTACTTGTTCTTGTCCTGCGTCAGTTTCGCTGGTTCCTGCCGTATGTCGTCGGATGCCTCCAGACAACGACTCGATCGAAGGCTTTGTTCTCGGTGGCATTGGTTTTTTTTTTCTTTCAAATTAAACTTTTCTGCGTCGAAAATGTACCGGGCATCGTAGATGACGTCATCATGTGCCCCCCATCCGGCACTGCGCGCTGCGGAAAAGCCTGAAAACCATCGCGGTTTTAACCGACGATAGCGTAACCGTTTAAAATGCAAAACTAAGAAGACTTCGCATGCATTACTTATAAGTGTCACACATTTGAGCCCATCTAAAACTTATTGAGTTTCCCTTTAAAAAAACGAAGGAGGTTGAACAATTATTCCTGCGTCCTCCTTACGGCGCCTCGCATATAGTCAACGTGTGTACCTTCCGTGCGTTCTATTCCACATAACGATTTCTAGCAAGAACAATCTACTCACGGCACTGGAATCGGGAGAAGCGTGCTTTAGCAATTTCACATATCAGTTAAGAATTGAAGGCGCCCTAGCCGTAGTATCCGTGTCCGCCGTGTCCATAGGCAGGCACGGCCTTCCCGTGGGCCGAGTGGTAAGGCGCGGCGGCGGGCAGGCTGTTCTTGGTGCCCGGCTCGTTGGTGTTGATGACGGCGCGGAAGCCCAGCTTGTCGGCCACGTAATGCACCCGCCGGTGGCGCCCGTCCGCATCGGCCAGGTAGTACGACCCGTGCACGGGGCCGTACGCCGAGCCGCTCTCGTGACGGCCGTTGGCTGCTCCGTAGCCGTTAACGATGTCGTAGCCGAAGCCGTAGTGGCCGTAGTCCTGGATGGGAAGGAAAAAGCTGGGTCCATTGCAGTTCTCTCTGGCATCAAAAGCAAAGAAAATGAAAAGTTTTGAAATTCACTGAATTATCTGTGAAGCATTTCGAAAGAGAACGTGTTTTTTTTCTGCTGAGCTAAAAGAGTTGTCCGGCGTGCTAAATAAATATTAGAAGATAACCGCAAAATCTACAACAAAAAAACGTTCATTGATGACATTGGGCGTTGGCTCGAATACGTGAGCAATCAAAACTATACTAACATCTTGTTTCCTGTAGGTCTTGCTGGTGCCACCGTGGCCGCCATAGCCTCCTGCGATAACCAGTGCCGCTAGGGCCAGCACGACTGTCAGCTGAAAAACACAAAATCACCCGCAGTGAGCGACAGGCATATATAGTGAGCAAGCTAAAGGCAAAAGCCTTATTTCACTCCTTGGCCTCTGCACGTGTAGCTGTGAACGTAGTGACTAACCACCAGTGAGGCGTTTAGTGGGTAGTCACAACAGACATTGAAAACTTTTCTCAGTGCTAGAAATCGATTAGAAACCAATATATACTAACCACCACTGATAACACACATCAAGCTTCGCACACATCCCCGAAGGCACAAAGGCTTACTCGCGGCTTTGTCGGCACCGAGCTGTTCCTTCCCGTTCGAACCGCTCGCAGGAAGCCGATCGGCTCTCTCCAAGCGCACGGTCCAGTTCACCGCGCTCGGTTGCGCTGTGTGGGGCAGTGCTTACCTGAGCGATCATGTTTCCTATGGCGAGCACCGGGTCGGGTCTAATGGGCGTCGGTGGAGGGCGGCCCTTATATACTGCCCGGTGGTGCGAACTGCCAGTTTTAACTTTAAAAAAAAGAAGTAAAAACAGAATGCCCTCTCCTGTTTCTTTTTATTTTTGGATCTTTGTTGCGAACTAGCCAGTTTTTTCGGTCGACCCGGATGCCGCTTCGCTAGGAATGCCGCCCTTCAAAACGGCCACTTCCTTCGGTGCTATACAGTTCGAAGTTCCGCGCCAGGTGCGAGAACGAGCGAGAAAGGTGCCAATTGGGTGCCCGACCTCGATTGTAAGGGTCGCAGTAACCAAACAACGACTTAATGCGCGACGCTTTGAGTGAAAGACCTGCTCGCGCCCTGAAGGCGAGGTGCGTTCCGACTCGAGGAGGTTATCTTGACCTCTGGTTTGCCGTGTGCTACCAACCCGGGTGAAATGTGCTCTACCTGAAAGACCGTGCCCTTCGATGTGACCTAACTCATCATGGTGCTCTTTCTTTCTGGAAGCAGACTACGCTGAAGACACCTCGCTGGGACGGCAACACGTAATTTCTTTTTGCCGTTGTCTTGCACATTCGAAAAGAAGCACAGCGCAGAAACACGTGATTGGAAAACAAACGATAAGAGGAGCACTGAGCCGCCACTGAAGGTTTACTCGAGTAACATGCTCAAGAAAAATGGCGTCACATACCTAGCGTGTAACAGTAAAGTGATACGACTTGTGGTGACTAGATATAAAGATGCGTAACTAGAAAAAGCAAATAGGTTGAACCATCTTTGCAGCAGATATAAATCTTCAACCTTCATAACAGTTTAGCGAATCTCCTGTCTTGTAATCGCAAGTCGTATCACTTTACCGTTTACGGCTGCGGCTGGCCATGCGCCATTGCTTTCCTTCCGCCGGATACAATTCAGTTGCCGATTAGCGTTCACCAAGTTTGTCCTCATTTTTCTCGTCCCATGTTTATGCGCTACGGTTTTCTGTCGGTGTGTCACTAATGAGTCCAAAATTTAGTTTTCCTTACCATACCTCAGCAACTCTTCAGTAACATGAATGTCTCGCTCTCTTTACGCCCTTACGATTAGTGTACTACATGAGACGAAAGTCATCAGGGCACACGAAACCCTATCTAAGCGCTATGATGCAGTGTTTTCCAATAGTTACCTCGAGACGCTACCCCAGCTTATTTCATGTGAGTCCGACTATCACCTCCACATGTGCACCCCGGCCCCCGCCTACAAAAGAGATTCCAGCTTCGGTTGCCACTCCCTTGTCTTGGAAACTTGTACCCGACAGTACAAGGTAATCGCCTAGCGCCGAGTAACGGACTGCCTTTGTTTTATTTTTATTTTTCGCGCACTGCATAATCGCATCCTGCAAATCTCTTTTCTCTCTTCTTTTAGACTGTTGTCTCTGGCCTTCCCCGACGTTTAGTGCTTATGTATCATAATTTGCAGGCGCAAGTGATCAATGTCCAGTTTCCTGTTTTCTTGCGTTGCTTCGTGTTTGCATAATTTACATTCATGACAATCAAGAGGAGCACACGTTTTAATGATACCGTTCTTCTGCGAGTCTTTGAAACGTCATCATCATCAGCCTGACTACGAACACCGCAGGGCAAAGGCCTCTCCCATGTCTCTCCAATTAACCCTGTCCTTTGCCAGCTACGGCCACCGTATCCCAGAAAGCTTCTTAACCTCCTCCGTCCACCTAACTTTCTGCCGCCCCCTGCTACGCTTGCCTTCCCTTGGAATCCACTCCGTCATCCTTAATGACCATCAGTTTTATTGCCTTCGCATTAAATGAACTGCCCAAGCCTATTTCTTCTCCTTGATCCGGTCTCCAAGCCCAGCTTCGTTGGACACCACTTTTAATTCTGCAGCAGCTGTAGAATACTGGAAGATACTGTTACGAGTATATTGATTGGAATGGCCTAATCTTTCAACGAGCAGGAAAATTTTGAGTTTAAAGGTTGTCCTTCGCTCGCACCAACTAGCTAAGATAGATAAAGAGGAGGAGGGAAATGCAGGGATGTTAAACAGAAAGGGGTTCCGGTTGGCTACCCTGCACTGGGGAAGAGGGATTAGGGGACTAAAAGGAGGAAGAGAGAAGAGAAAAAAGGCATAACACACACACACACACACACACACACACGCACAACGCTGTCACAATTTGTCACTAAGACTTCCTTAGAAAACCCATGGGGTGCGTTTTTAACAATATGTAGCTGAAAGCCGCAAGCCTGTCGAGGGGGATCTGCAGATATATTGCTTTTTATCGTGCAGTCTTACGATACGCACAAAACATTGCTTTGATAAACTACTTCCCGTTAGAAAAATACGTTTCTCTACAATTTACGGGTATTTTTTGAAGCACTGCTGATGTTAATTTAT